>JANHGB010058168.1:10917-25022 GCA_026283785.1 Coracopsis vasa
AAAAAAGTACACCCTCCAGTGCAGTTTTAGGTGACCATTTCTGGGATGTTTAGCTAATATTCTAGTCATCCCTCGCTGTCTCCTCCTTGAGTTCTAAATTTATTTGCTTAGGCATTTATGTCCCTTTTTAGGGCAGGAGCTTATTTTTCCTCAATAACCCCTATTTGCCTTAACTAGTAGATCCGATATCGCCTCTACTGATGAAAAAGATAGGAGGCTGTTAGCACTGGTACTATTTATATTGTGCTAATGGGTTTTAACCCTCTTACTGAGCAGTGCTGATGGTTTAAAGTAATGACTAGGCAATAAATTTTTACTGGGACAGGTGTACAAATAGTACCAAAAAGAGAAACACTGCTCAGGGTCAGTCTATGGAAAGAATGATGTCCCAGATTTCAGTGCAAGATGAAACTGTTTCATGTGCTAGTAAGACCTGACGACACATGGTTTTAGCCATCAAAACTTATTTGCTATCATTAACAAGATCCACACATATCTAATACTCAGAACTGTCTGAGTCATAGTCATCTCAACTTCTGTTTGCAAAACTATTCATCTGAGGAGAGAAGGAGTGTCCCTACCAGCCATTGACTTCAGTGGGAACCAAAGTTGTGCCCAGACAAATCCTGGTCTTGCACTGATTGTTGAAATCCTTTGCCATTTCCAAAATCTCCATGAGAGTTCCTGGATTTCCTATCATGACTGTACCAGGTGTGGGTAACAGGACAATGAATTAATCCTGACTTTAGTATAGGACAGCATAGCTAACTTGTGCTAATTAACCATGGTATCCTAATATTATGTTGAGTACTGAGTTATTTGATAGCAATGTTTGTTGCCGTCAGTGATGTTTTTCTAAATATTTTTTTCACTAGAAAACTATGAAACAAACCCAGATGTTTTATTTTCCATTGTTTCTGTTTCTGTTTCCACAGTTTTCTTACTACAAGAAAAAATCACATTTTTAACATTTTTAAAAAAATCACATTTTTAACATTTAAAAAATGCCCACGCTTAACCAGGTCTGATATTCACACTGCAGCATCTACATTCTAACAAATCACACAGAGATATTTTTCAATAAATGAATAAACCATATAAAGCAGAAAGTGAAGAGCGGATTAAGTTTAAATCAAATGTAAAAAGTCATGTTAAAATCATGATTTTAAAGCATGGGCAAAAGGGTAGATCCTTTTGACTGAAGTCGTTCGTCACCTGTTCAAATCAGCAAACTTCAGTGAAACCTGTATAATACTATGCTAGGATTTACAAGGTTCACACTGCATGAATGTGGAAGCATCCAGCAGCATTTGTTTGTTCAGCAGATAGACATTTTGAGTTCTGTAGTCAAATGGGAGCTATTACAACCTTGCTAACGATAGCTTTCAATGCGATACAACCAAAACATTGTATGCTTTTTCTGAGGATAGTGGTGTTACTGTAAAGGTTGTATGTTTGAATGGTAGTCTTAGATACTGGTACTGCACATACTTTTCCCTCAGGACACTACGCTTATGAGATAATATATACAGTACTTCAGAATGTATGAAAATGCTCATCAACTCTCAAATGTAGCATTCACCTACTCATATTCTAGTGTGGATTTATGCCATCTGATTTGGAGACGTAATTAAAAATTCCCAAGCTGGCAGTCAAGTAATTTTATCCTGTGCTTTGTTATCACAGTTTCAGAGACAGTCCACCAATGGAAAAGATGTCAGTTTGGCAAAATGTGGAGTTTACCTCTTGGAAGCTGAAGTGCTTGTATGTCCTTCCAGATATCTTTTTTGTTTGCTCTGTTATCGTTGTACAATAGTGAGGATCACATGACTGGTGTTTGATTTGGTAATAGTGTTTTCTTTCTTCTGGTTAAACTGTAGAGATAAGTGACTTCAGTCCAAGGTCTTGGATTTTAAATGAACAGCTAGCTGTTTCTTCATTTGTCACTTTATACCTAAATGACAACCCACAAGCATGAAAAAAGAAGGTAACTCAAGGGTCTTTGTCAGCAAATAGGGACATACTTCAAATTGTAGCTTTGCTAGGAGTACTTGCCTGTTATTGAATACTTTCTAGTCAATAATTCAAAACTCTTTACAAACGCTTCTATTTTAAGCTTCTTAGCGTTCTTGAACAAAACAGTTCCTTCCTTAGCGCAGAAGAACTGTTACTTTTCCATCTTGCAAGTGGGTATACAGAAGAACAGAACATGGAAATAGCTGAATAGCTTTATCAGTTCTAGAAAGTCTTCCTGTAGCAGGCAGCTGATACACAGTGCCAGGATGTCTGCATTTGCATGAGAAACCTGTGCAAAGACCATGAGTCCTCAGCTCCATTTTGTTGTTCGCCTCTAAGCAAGGATGAGAGTAGAAGCATTGGTGATGAGCAAAAGGTCTGTTCTAAGCAACTTGCGGTGGAAAAACACAGCCAAGGAACCACGATATGCTTGAAATTAGCCTACTGTCCTTAATTCTCCTTATATTTCAGGAGAAAATTATCTTTAGGGAAAGTCAGAAGGAAGATAAAGAACAGGAAGGATACATCTGTTTTTCTCCATAGAAAACTCTCTTGGGATGGGTATAGGGGTGAAAACAAGAAGAAAAAGCCCCTGTCCTTATGGTTGGCAAGTGTTGCTGCTGTGGTGGTCAGTGGATGTTTTCCACATGTGTACGTGAGGGCAGCAAGGATCCTAGAGCTTGTTTTTCTTCTGTGTGCAACGCAGCACGTTGGCCTAGATTTTATTGCTGTGACCTGAACTCATCTTTGTACCATAGGGGAAATACTTGCAGTGCTTTACAGATCTTGGAGACAGTCTCATTTTCTCAGCACAGAGCTAATATATCAAGCTAATTTACTGCCGTGGTGTGTTGCAAAGCCTATATAATATTGAGTAAACATCATTGGCTTATACATTAACTGTAACTAAAACCCTGTGCAAACTTTATTCTGGCTTCAGGATTTTCCTTGAAGGAGTGACTAAGAAAAGAAGGGTAGAGATTTCCCCCACCTCCTTTTTGCAGTGAGGAAACTTTACTCTTAAACTTGGCAGTTCTGTTAATCAAGTGTCAGGCATGGCTGGGAGCTTTCTGCGTGCATCACTCAATTGACTCTTTTCCTTTGTCAGGATCCCTTAGCAGTGTTTAATGTGGTTTCTTTTTCCTATTCAATGTGCAAATATAACTGAAGAAACTAAGAATCTAGATGTCTGCTTTGGAAACCTAGTGGAGCTGCTATGCCTTTGTCTGGTTGAGGATTATGAAGTTTCGAATGATCTCCTAAAAAAGGAAAACAAATATTTAGTTCCTTGAATTTAATTAGAAAACAAAGCACTTGGGTAAGGAATATCCTTTAAAAGGGATGCCATCAAGATATTTTATTTGCTAAAAAGAATTATTAGTATTTGTCAGTATACAGGTTAAAACCACTGAAATTTGATTAAAAAACGCGAACATTTGCCTTGGTTCTGTGATCCTGTTGTATAGGTGTGCAGGCTGAAGTTGTAGATATGAAGTAATTAGCCCAGTATCAGTCAAAAAGGCCAATGAGCAATGCAGGAACTAGGAATCCTGATTCTCAGAGCTCAAACTACCTGAGAGTGCTTTCTGAATGCAAGCTGCAAAAATTATACGCTTATCCGTTAGATTAACAGTGTACAACTGTCAAACTCATCAAGCAGTGAGTGAACTGAAGGGATCTGCTGAAGGTATTGATTGGTACCATAAAAATCTGACTATGCTCAGTCCTGCCTGTATCTGAACAAAGCATATGTTTGGATTCTGGTTTGAGGATTGTTCAGATACTTTGTGACTCCTGAAGCAGGGAGGCACTGATGAGAGAAAACAGCAGCGGAATGAGTTTGTATAAGAAACTCATAAATCCAGCCTATCAGAAGAGGTGGTAGAAATACCATTACTCTGGAAATTTCAGAGTAGACTGGTTGTTCTTGTAGCAAGTGTCCTTGAGGGAACCTGCCCTAGAAGAGGTGTGGGCAAAAGCATTTTCTGAGTGCAATTCCAATGATACTTCTTTCCCCGGTGTGTACATTTCTGTTCTTTACAGTAACATATGTTCTAGTTTTACTGGGACTTTTCCAGTTTCTCATGTGATACTGTCCCAGTATCCTGGGAGCATGAAATAGCATTAATCAAAAAATGTAAGGGCTTTATTTGTATTCAGGGCATATTGCTCTCCTGAGTAAAATTCATTCTGGCTTAACTGTGAAAAAACTTTCCAGTGGCTGAGTGTTAATCTTATCGAATTGATAGGAATGAAAAGCGAAGCAGCAGCAGAGCTGTTGTTTTGCTTGAAGTGAATATTCGTGTTACCTGTTCTGTGTTTTATAATAAACTCGGTGCATTATTGGAAAAACTTCTCTCCCATGAGAAAGAGCCAAATGTCACTACTAAGATAGATCCTGACAATAGGGACAGCAGTGTTTGTTCTTGAAAAGTAATCCCATGTGTCTTCTGCAGGAGTCTGGCAATCCCAAAATGAGTCACTAAAAAGCATCCCATTCTTTGCTTTCTAAAATTGAATCACTTTTAATTACTTTAGATTTCTACTACATGGGGACAGAATTTCAGTGGAAGGAACGCCTACAAACTTTCCCTCTCAACTCCCATTCCTTTATGTCTTCTTCATAGGAGTTTACTACTGCTGAGGCCTGATTTGAAAGTGTCACAGTCTGTACAATATGGGCTGTGATGCTTTTTGAGTTTGCTACAAAACAAAAGATCATTTCTCACTGTTTTTCTTGCACTGGTGGGGAGGGAAGGAAGCAGCCTCTGCATTGTTTTCTGTTTGTTCTTCAAAGAAAGCCAATATGAATTGTGGTTTTGTTTTTTATCAAGTACAGTCAAAGGAAGATTCTTTCATGGAGGATGGGTAAACAGATTACACGGAACCCCATTTTTACTTCTTTTTGAGATATGAATTAGACTTAAACCTGAATTTTGGTATTTTTTATATACTGCTTAATTTTCTAATTGAGTCTGGAGGTTAGAATTCTGCAGTGGCTTGAGAATCTTTTCTGTTCCTGCCTAAACCAGGAACAAATGAACCCTGTAGGCCTCATCTAAACCCCAGTGAGGGCAATGGAAAGGCTGCCATTTACCTTGGTGTTTGTATCAGACTTGTGTTAGAGATTGTTTTCATGTATGTAAGCAGAATTGTAGAAGAAAAATATCTGTTAGTTTCAGATTTTATTACAAACTTCAAATTTTTACCATTCTTTTAAGATCTTGTTTTTGGAAACTCTTACTATAGTATAAGAAGAACATGTTTGAATCATACCAACACTAAAACCAAATACAGTACCCACCAGCAAGGGAAGACAGAAAAGGCAGCTTGTCCCATGCAGCTATGAGTCTGCTACATTTTCTTCACTGAGACTGCTGAATTTCAGAGATGTGCTTTCCCAGTGCTTAGGAATCTAAAATCTCCTATGATTTTCTAACATTTTTAGTAAGTTCATGATTGACTCAATTATTAATTATCATTTTCTTACAGTAGAGGATATTCATGTTCAACAGTTCACCCAAATGTCTCATGTTCTCTTTCTCTGTCCATGATTTTACTCATTCAGCTAGTCTTCTCATCATTTTATGATCAGCTAGCAACCTTTATCAATGCCAATTAGATTTTTCAGATAAAGCCACTAATTTTGATTGTACAATAGAAATCAGCTTTTAATGATATTTCAATTAACCTTGATATTAAATAAATTGCTTTTTGACAATACTCAATGGTTGGTTGACATTCAGGGGCACATGATTTTCAACCTGTATTGAAAGAGCAACCTGTATGTGTTGTCTTTGAACTAGCTTCTTGTAGTTTGGGTAGTTGTCAATATAGCTGACATACAGCAGACTAAAAACAAATGCACAAAGTATTTTGAATTAAAAGCTTTCAATCATTCTCTGCTATATTCTATTCCATGGGCATGTATTGTGTATTGTATGTCCTTTCTTTTGTAGATGATGTAAGTTATTTACTTAATCCATTGCTGAAAATAATACGTGTCTAAGTTGCAGACAAGCACATGATAAGACTTCTTTGGCTCTAATCCTTTATTGCTGGTGAAAGTCTCAATAGGCAGACTCAGTAAGCTTCCTGTTCCAGCATGTCATTCCGATCTGGTGTGTGGTGCCAGACTGGGTACCAGTCTGTGTGCTCTCGTTGCTTAGCACAAGGAGGCAATAAACTCTGTTGGAGTCTTGCCAAAGGTTTTAAAGTTTAGGTGGGTTTGCTCCCCAATAGCCACCTTGTTAAGATTTGCTGAATTACTTTTATAGGGATTCATGATCCTGTAGCTGTCTGGAAGGAGAGAATTCAGAGTTCATGTTGTTCATGACTGTCTGAAGGTCAGGCAGCTGTACAGCAAGCTGGTGTCACACAGCCCTTTGAGGAAGCACTGTCTGTCTGAGATTGGGATTTTTGTACAACAGGGTTCCTGCTACACGGCATTGGTTAGTGCTAATGTGCTTCAGAGGAATGAGGAAAGTGTAAGAATTCCCGCATATCCTCCTGGATATAATTACACTGCTATAGGAAGTCAGTGCCACTAGTGTAAATCCAGGAACATGATTAGATGGATGAACAGATGAACAAAGCCTTTTGGGACAGATCCTGAGATATTTTCCCAGTAGGAAAAAGACTTTGAAGGATACTGGTGCTGGATTTTCTGCCAGAGGATGGCTTTTGTAAACACAATGTAAATTCTAATGATGCCTTACAATGAAAGATACTTGGAACATACTGAATATGGGGTTGTATACTTGAGTTCATTACTTCACTGTGCCCATCCTTCATAGCATGCATCAGTTGGGGGTTTTTAGTAGGCATTTTGTTTAGCAAAATATTGAATAATTAGGGCTAAACTGCCCAACATGCCCATATTCTGCTGTTTCAATGGCTTTTCCTATAGTCATTTTAAACACCCATATTTGCTTTTGAAGAAAAGAAGTAATGACACAGGGGCTGATGTTAGACATTATCACATGGGAGCCTGCATTTGTAAGCAACTTACAACAAGGTTCAGTCTAATAAAGATTGCATGTATGGGAATGAAAAAATGTATATGGAAATCATGCATATTTTGCCTATGAACTTGTTCATACAGGAATCTGACAGTCTGGCTCCAGACGTTGTTCAAGGGATTTCTAGTTGGCATTTGGCTAAGAGGAGTTTATCAGTTATGTTCAAAGCAGTCCAACCTGCTTTTAAAATGTCATTATTTTCAGAGAGAAAGTCAAACCCTCTGCCTCCAATTTGTTTTTTCATTCCTGAAGACCCCAAATGTTAAAAACATCCCAGTCAGGAAAATTAGGCATTTCTACTTTTTACATCTTTAATTGAAATGTGAGCCAAACGACCTTGCCAGGGCTCGAGAGCTTAAATTAACCGAGAAATAAAGACCAATCTGAAATTACAGCAGATGATAGAACAGAGCACTAAATAAGAATATAATAAAATAATAAAAAGAGAGACAGCCAAGTTGTCAGCAGCATAACAATATTTTAGATGATCCCCTCTGTGCCATTTTCTTAACAGCAACCAGTTGTGTTTATCCGAAGATTAGTGCAGAGACTTGATTTTACAGGGCATGTTCCCCATTTACTTTTCAAAAAAATATTTATATGCTTTTATATATATCGTGTAGTATTCCATGTGAGGCAAATAATACATTGCTTTAGGGTTTATTTGCAATGCATTTAATGTTTGGGATGGGGTCTGTAGTAAGAGAAAGCAAAATGATTTGGCCCTGTAGCCTCTTTAAGTGAGGATTAGAGACAAATGTTTGGGTCCCAGGAAATTGGCCAAGCCTGGATAGTCACAATGTCAACTTGCACGTACAGTACATAGTTTAATATTTTTATCATGAGTCATCTTCTGCTTTTTTATGAAGCTGTTTGCCATTTCAGCTCTGCTCACAAGACAAGAAATCAGCTGAATCAGTTAAAAATAAGAATCTTCCTTTGGCTTAATGTGACAGTAGAGTTTTGCCCAAATAGGAGTACATATCTACTATGCTAGAACAAGGCAGATGGGGAACTGTAAGAATACTGCTTTCATGATGCTGCTCGGTCCTGTTCCAAAAAGGAGGAGAGGGTTTGCCAGCAACTGTGAACAGAGGCTTCGGTTTCTGCTTGCTTTTAGGAGTTTCCCTCATTTTAACAAATGTTTGAATAGAAATGTTAGAAATGAGCTGTCAAATAGGATTATTATTTTTGCATCTGATTTAACCTTGTTTAAACAGGAAAGTTGCATTAAACCAGTGGAAATCCTGAAACAAGAGTGGCTTTATCTGCACTCCTTTACTAGATCAAATCCTTGATCAATTGGAAACTGGTGTAAGTCAAAATGAAGCAGGAGTGTTCACACTGAGATTGGCCCTGGTTTAATTAAATTGATCTTCAGATCAATATAAATTGAGCTGATGCAATTTGCCCTGTTATTTAAATGAGGCCTGCAGGAGCAGTCTTGGAAAGAGGGACTGTACACAGTATGAGTAAGAGTATCTGAATCAGGACCATTATTATTATTTACGGGAATCTACTTTTCAATGAATTATTTTTTTTCAAATTAGGGGGTAGCAGCCATAATAGGCCACTGGTGTTGGCTCCATTGATAATTATACCATTTTTCTCCTTTTCATAATTGTCCCAGTATGAACTGCGCTATTTTAGCAGAAAGTGTTAAACAAAGATTACAGGCCCTATTCCACAGCTCAGCTGCTGAATCTTTACTAGGAAACTTGGGAACCCCTTTCTCATGAAACACTGTGTAAAGCTTTAAGCACTCTTTGAAGCTGAGTTGTATTAAATGATAGACAAAAAAAGCCCTCTGAAGAATTGGTGCTTAATTACAACTTAATTAGCATAATTATGCATGCTAATAGCATCTCAAATGAATAGCAGTTGTCAGGAGGTTGGGACCATCTGTAAGAGTGTCGGATTAATACATCATTTTTTATTTCTAACAACGCTGTAACTCTTTCCCTGAAAGTGATTTTCATTAATCAAGTTCATTTTTATTATATAGAAAATTTGGCATTTTTCATTATGGGCCATTATCTGTTTCCCCATGCAGTCCTAATACAATACTAATGAGACCCCATGTGGCTACTCCACACTGACAATGGTAGTACAGGTGTATTATTATAATTGTTACAAACAGCACATTGTACCTCAGGACTAGTAGAGTTCTAATCTCAAGATATCAGGGTTTCCACTTGGCACTTTCCCTTGGGTCCAGTACAATTTCCAGAGCTTTATGAAAAACATACATGTTTGTGGTTATGAGGAAGCAGATTTAAAGAGATAGAAGCTTGTTTGTTTTAAAGCTGGAAAACTTGGAAGTTCAGTTAGCTGCTTTGGAGATTTTCTTTCTTTTCCTGGCTCTACTAAGCTTTGAGCTTCAAAGAAATTGCTTGCTCCAAAGAGCTGCTGAGGACAACAGGGATGATGCAGTGGATACTCCAAAAGCATCAGTAGTTACTTAAGAATTTGTGTATATGAGATCAAATTACAGAAGTATTATTCACTATAAAATTTAGGGGTAAAAAAAAAGGCAGTCGAAAACTGGTCCTGGATATCTAAATGTCTGTGGAAGAAATGTATGTAGCCAAGCAATCAAGTTCTAGTGGTACACAGCATGTTACATGCATGTAGAAAGTGGCTTGTGAAAGTTTAGAACATCTTTTGCATTTAATCAGTTGGCCAGCTTTCGCTGCCAGACATGCTGCTGGAAATCCAGAGCACGATGATTTAAATCTATGGACTTAGTTCAGATTTACAGTGCAGCAGCTTAGTGCATAGCTGACCTTAACGCTTGTGTTTTAGCTTTAACTAATTGGTTAATGTTTGCTTTGCAGCATCAAAAAGCTCTGTGTAAGCTCTTAAGGATTATTTTTATTTAGTGGCATGTTGGTATATTCATGCCTAATGTTTGTATTTCATCTTTTTTTCTCTCTGCACTGTGGGGTTTGGGTTTTGTTTCGGGTTTTTTTGGATGAGATTTTCCCAAGGGATTTTTTTCTCCTACATTCCCTAAATAACCTTCTGAAAACTAAAGGCCTTCAGTAAATTCTGATTTCCTTTGGTGGCCTGACTACAGAATGAATGGAGCAGTTTTGAAAATGCATTTTTAAGGAGAGGGAGTGAAAGGGGTAGGAGAGGAGGACAATCAACAAAGCTGCTGTGCCTGTATTTATCAGGCTGCCAGTGGGAGCTGCACAGTTCAGACTGCACTTCTCATCAACCCTAAACAAAAGAACATTGAAAATAACTCAACTGACACAGTCCTCATCATAACTCAGGACTTGATGGCAGGCACCAGTAAATCCTGCTCCCTTGTTGTTGTTCGTGAATATATTTGTGCATATAACCCCCTCTTCGACATCTACCAGGGTTAGGCATCTCCATGGAACTACCCTATCAACTCTTCCCCCACTGTTCCATCAATCTCGGCTTGAGACAAATGCCCTGTGGCTTAGGAACAGGTGGAGGTTGAGAAAATAGGGCCTGGCCAGGATTGGATGAAGGTTGCATGTAAATTAGAAGCATTAATATGTAAAACAAAAGCTCAGCACAGACTATTTGTCCTGGTGTACAGCTACTCAAAGCATGATACAGACCCGGAGAAGAATATCAGCGACACCCCAAGATTAAACCTCTCTCCCAGTGTCTCATGTGCTTGAATGTCATTTTACACTGTAAATCCAATGTAAACAAGCAAGATGGTATTTAAATAGGAACTAGAAATTGCTAGGGCAGTACCACAGTCTCTCTCTCCCACTGGTCTGCTCCACAATCTCCAATTCAGAGTCCTGGCCAGGCAAAGCACTCCGTGGTTCATAGTATATAATCCTACGATTTGTAAGGCACCAGCACAGCCTCTGTCTGCTAACTCTTATTATCTGGGGTGTCTGGTTATTAAGTTAGCCTGGTAACTGCTAGTTTGTACTGTAAAAATTGAGAGATGTTAATGCATGTGTGAGCTGAACAGCCAGTCAGACACTGGTGGTGTCCACAGTGAGGTTTAAGCAAGTTTAACCATCTTTAAGTAAGTTAAGATCTGATTCTGCTCAGAATCACCCCCCTCCAACATGTAAGGAAGCATGGAGATCTGACAGTTCACTCTATCCTGGGCATGTGTGCTCAGTCCTGGACATCTTTTGTTCAGGGATTTTAGAGTAAGCTTAATTGTATTGCCTTGGATAATGTTTTCTGATGTCATTAAACATCTACTGGAGAACTAAGAATAGAACTTCAAAGTAATGTCACCTGTAACATTTGCATTCAGATTTTCTAAAGAGAAACAGTAACGATTGCTAGAGCCCTTGGATTCTGTAAGTTACATTTAACTCTCAATTCCCTGAGCAAGGCAAAAGGTGAAGCTCCTTAAAAAAACCAAAACAAACCTCCCTCAAAATACTGAAATGTAAAGACATGACTAAAAATCAACAAACACATTTCCTCACTTCTTTTGTCTTGGTTTTCCTCAGTGTTGGATTTAATCATAGATTTCTGTGGGAGGAGGGGTTGCACATTAAGTTTTTAAGTCTAATTATTCCAGTTTCACCATTCTCTGCTCAAAGCTTTCAGCACCAGTTCTTTCCTCTGCAGATTTAAATCCTGTGCATTTGTGGATCCTTTTGCAGGTCACTATCAGGTGGTCAGCACCTGACCACACAATGGAACCAGAAAATAGTTATTGCAACTCAACCTGTAGTATAGTTTGTCAAGTGAAACAGCACATCCTTGGCTTTTCAAATGCAGTTGTTATGTTGCTGCAAAAAAATGTAATAGATAGTATGTGCGACACACAATGTTATGGATAGTATACACTACAGAGGGCCACAAATGTGCTGCAGAGGTGGTGAAGTCTATCCATGGAGTAATGTGTGCTCTTGACCAATTTGTGTGATGCCTCGAGATGTTGCCTGATCTGGCTAGGAGGGTCTCAGTGAGGCAAAGGAGTATGCCAATGAACTGATCTGTATCTTAGGGACATATGATTTGTCTTGATTATCAGTTGGAGTGATATTTTTTTTTCCATCTTTATTTTCATTCTGCTTTATCTGATGTCTCAGTCTTCTAAAAGATCCTGACACTAAAAGATAATCATAGAACTGTTTGTCTTTTCCCTTTTTCTGTGGTTCTTTCTAACCTTTTGCTCTTCTGCAAAATGCAGAGGGATTAATTTTCACTGATAACACAAAATTTCATGCTGGGGGAAAAGCAAGCCAAAGAACGATGCTACTGCAATCTTAGATGGCAAGTCACCACTTTGCCTAGGCCTGGTGCAAGGGGGCAGTTTCTCTGTTGTCATCTCTTTATTTGGTTGAACTGGCTTCTATAAATGAAAACTGGGGTATGCAATAACTACAGCAGAAAATGAGTGCAGTGACCCAACTGCAATAAAGTACTGGCTCATGGGAGCTAGTTATTAGTTTACATGAAAAGAATCACAGGGTGGAGGTTATAAGTGGAAGCAAAATATGTGCTGCAGATGGCTGTCTGTTGACATTGCTATGGACAGATTATGTTTTCCGGAGATAAAGGAGTAATCATAAGCTAGATGTCCTGCCAGGAGAGTATATATACTTGAGTAATAGACTTGGACTATGGGGTTAGTCTCCAAGTTCATATTAAGTATGTATTTACAAGAAATTTGTGGATTTTCAGATTCAGTATTTAGTTCATCATAAAAAGAGCTCCAGGCCATGAAGCTTGGGCCTGAATCCAAACTTAGCAATTTGTAAACTAGTGTTTCCCTTTCAAGCTGGAGTTTTGTTGTTGACAATGACTCTTAAAGAAACAACAGAGCCTAGAGCCTCAAAGACCATTCTATTACATAGGCTCCTGGGCTGTTGAGCGCACTTCTGTACCAGCTTGGAGTTATGTGCCAACACGCCTGGTGTATCTGAGTGCCAGGATGGTAGGACCAGGAGAACATATTGAGCAGTATGTGTGTGAGCGTGCTCTTCCATGCTGGCTAGCTGTGGGCCCAAGAGGACAAGTTCTGAGGTGAAGGGATAAGTAACACCCTTTCTTGGTTTTGCTCCATTCTTTATGAGCATGTGTGCTGACCTCTTATGGTTTTGACTTGAAGAGTCTCTAAAATGTGGCTTTCAGGCTAAAACCTCCTGCTCAATGTCCTACATTATATTTGTCTGGCAATAGTGGTGGGATTTTGCCTGCAGATCCTTAATATCTTGTTGAAGGTTAGAAACATGTTGCAGGAGTTTTTTGAGTGCATTGGAAAGGGCTCTCCACAGCTGTGGAAAAGCACACTTGTTGGGCATTAGTAAAAGACCTGTTAGTGTTGTGGTTAACAGCATTCTTATTAATGCATAAAACTTCCATTGTTTCTTAATTTACATGAAAGGGTTGTTTAGATCCTTAATTGCCCTATAACAGTATAGTGATAGTAAGTTAGATTTCAATCAACATACTCATGAATTGCCAGTATTTTAGCAATAAATTGCTAGCTAATAAACTTGTAGCTTCCTTTGTAAATGCCAGCTAAAGGCCTAAACATTCCTTGCAGAGTTAATTGCACATTTAGTGCTCATGTAATTTTGAATTAATTACATGCCAAATGGATTTATGTTGTATGTACTTAATAAACCTTGGTAAGTGTCCTTTTAACAATCAGTTGGTATTTAGGATCCTATTTGTGTAAAAAGAATGACTGATGACACTGGGTCATGATGTTTCTACTGCATGCTTACATGCTGACTGTAGTGTGTGGTGGTTTGTATGGGGTTCAGGACCAGAAGCTGCAGAATTAAATGGGTGCAGGAGTGAATCTGGTGGAGGCCTGTGAAGATCTACTGTATCTCAGCTTGACCCCATAGTCAGGACATGGAGTCTGTCTAGGCTTCTGGAATCCAGAGCCCACTGGAGTGAGAGATTGGTTGCTGCTGGTTTGGTTTTAGGTTTCCTTCCCAGCTAAGTATTTAATATGTGACATTTTAAAAAGACTTAGATCTATCAATGCTAGTAGTATCCACCTACAGTATAAACACAAGAAACTCAGTGGATATTTAGGTAAATAGACAGGTAAACTAACTTTCCATGTAAAAATTGTTCCCAGGA
>JANHGB010058170.1:0-20554 GCA_026283785.1 Coracopsis vasa
GAAGGAAGGAAGGAAGGAAGGAAGGAAGGAAGGAAGGAAGGAAGGAAGGAAGGAAGGAAGGAAGGAAGGAAGGAAAGCAGGAGAAGAGAGGAAAGGAAGGAAAGAAGGAAGGAAGGAAGGAAGGAAAGCAGGAAGGAAGGAAGGAAAGAAGGAGAAGAGAGGGAACGAAGGAAGTAAAGAAGGAAGGAAGGAAGGAAGAGAAAGAGAGGAAAGGAAGGAACGAAGAGGAAGAGAGGAAAGGAAGGAAGGAAAGGGAAGAGAGGAAAAGAAGGAAGAAAGGAAGGAGGGAAGAGAGGAAGGAGAGAAGGAAGGAAGGAAGGAAAAGAAACAGAGAGGCTGAAAAGAAACTTCAGGCTGAAGCAGAATAATTCCAGAGGTCTGAGTGCAATGCAGCTTGGGTAAAAATTCATTCCAACATCTAGGTCATTGGCCATAAAACGCACTCAGAAAGCCAGTGTGGGATTTCTCTTGCTTGCACTGCTATTTGTTTACAGTAACTGTTGAATTTCAAATTTATGCTGATTTGAGAGCAGAACTTGACCTCTTGTTTTCATGCAAACATCCACCTCAGGAAAAAAAGAAGCAGTAAGAAAATCTGAAAGAAGCCAAATAGTTTCTCAACAGCATGATTTTCATAGTTCCTTGTGAGGCCTCTCTGAAGGGCACAGTTGTGCTGCTTTTTTGTGTAAGATGATATATTTTTGCCCTTGCCTTTTTATTGCTGTTCCCATTAGATTAGAACAGTAAACATTTTTAACGATGATATGTTTTCCCAGATAATTCAACAAATATATGCAACGTCAAGTTAGAGGAAATGAGGCATGAAGTACTGCAGGCAGAGTTCATACAAAGCACCACAGAGGCTTGAGAGCAGCTGCTGAAAGCCATTGTATAAAAATTTCACTTTGAAAAAGGTACACTTCTGTACAATAGGCTATAATGTTTGTAAAGGAACTGTTCAAAGCCTTTTGTGTAAATCATTTACATTTCCATTGTGTAAATAATTTCATTTTAAAATATCTAGTCAGTGGAAATGCCACAGATATTTGTATGATTGGCGTTTGGGCTTGAATATGTGAAAATACAATTAAAATATCCATTGTAAAAGCTGCAGATTGTCCTCGGTTCTCCCTGCTTTGGAAACAGAGCATGTAGGATAAGATACTCAAAGTTGTCTAGCACAGTAAATGTTTGAGCTAGGCATCAAGACACCTCTATTGGGTTTGCATGGCAAGATTTTGATAGTGGGAGAGCTACAGGGGTGGCTTTTGTGAGAAACTGCTAGAAGCTTCCCCTATCTTCAACAGAAGCCAATGCCAGCCAGCTCCAAGATGGATCCACTGCTGGCCAAGGTCAAGCTTATCAGTGATGGTGGTAGCGCATCTGGGATAATGTGTTTAAGAAGGGGGGTAAAAACTGTACAAGAGCAATTGAAGCCAGACAGAGGAGTGAGAATATGTGCGAATAACAGCTCTGCAGACAACAAGGTCAGTGTAGAGAAGGGGAGGAGGGAGGAGGTGCTTCAGGTGCCAGAGCAGAGATTTCCCTGTAGCCCATGGTGCACACCATGGTGAGGCAGGCTATGCTCCTACAGCACATGGAGGTCCGTGCTGAAACAGGTTTGCTGGCAGGAGTGGTGACCCTGCAGGGGATCCACTCTGGAGCAGTCTGTTCCTGAAGGACTACACCCGTGGAAGGGATGCACACTGGAGCTGTCTGCTCCTGAAGGACTGCACCCCATGGAAGGGGTGCGCACTGGAGAAGTTCATGAAGAACTGCAGCCCCTGGGAAGGACTCACATTGGAGCAGTTCATGGAGGACAGTCTCCCGTAGGAGGGACCCCAAGCTGGAGCAGGGGAAGAGTGTGAGGAGTCCTCCCCCTGAAGAGGAAAGGGCAGCAGAGACAGCGTGTGATGAATTGACCACAATGCCCATTCCCATCCCCATGTGTCACTGGTGGGAGGAGGCAGAGAAAGTCAGGAGTAAAGTTGGGCCTGGGAAGAAGGGAGGGGTGAGGGGAAGGTGTTTCTTAATATTTAGTTTTTGTTTCTTATTATCCTATTCTGATTTGACAGGTAATTAAATTAAATAAAAATTAAATCTTTTTTTTCCCAAGTTGAGTTGGTTTTACCCATGAAGCAGTTACTGAGTGACCTCCCTGTCCTTATCTTGACCCACGAGCCTTTCGTTGTATTTTTTTTCCCTTCTCCAGATGAGGAGAGGCAGTCCAGTCAGGGTCAACCTACCACAGCACCTTAGTAAATCTCTTCCTGTCATATAATTAATCCTTGTTTAATGCCACTGATGATGGGTCAGGAGGTGTTTATATTTTCATTTTACCAGATTCATAAAGTAGTACAATGATGTCATTTTTAAACTAATATATGTTCTGCCAGTGCTGAGCATGAACAGTCAAATGCCATTTCTGATGACTCATTCACATAACTGTGGTCATTCTTTTGCCTTGTTTTTCCTTTGATGCTCTGGCTTTTCAACTTCTTCTTGATTTCTCTGTTCTTTTGAGCCGCTCTGAGTCCTCATATGACCCTCAGTGGCTCCAGCCTCTCTGACGCTTTTATTAGGCAACCTGCTTCCTATCATCTTAATTTTTTAATTTATTTCTACTCCTGTTAATGCATGGAGCTTATCAGGCTTCTCTAGGGCAAAGGGGAAATTAGTTTGCTTTGCTGACAAGAAGCACAGTTTGAGAGCTGTGGATGCCATGGTATTTGTGAATGCTGAATAAATAAATAAAAATACAAAGGACCATAATACGTGAATGAAGGACACATTACCTGAGCAAGTGGCAAGGAAAGGAAAGAAACTCTATGAAATTTGCACTCCCCCTCTTTTTTCTTTAAATAAACAGAAAAAAGAGAATTCCACTTAATTGAGTACTGGCATCACAGTCATCAAGCAGCAGTGTACTCCAGCACTTTGAACAGAGCTGTTCTGTAGAGCCATGGGTCACTTTGTCTTTGGGTTTTATCTGCTGATAGCAGAAAAATGGGAAGACTCAGAAACAACCCTAATTAGGCCCAGCTCTTTCCCAGCAATTCCTCTGGGCTCCTTGCCCAGTCAACATCCAGTCCATTGCCCTCAGCTTCTTACCCAGATTGTTTCTCCTTTGTTCCCATGCTCTCCACACTATGCTATTCCCAGCCACATAGGCTCTCTTGTGGCTTGCTGGGGATTTTCCTTGTGCTTTGCCCTGTGTTTTTTCTCTTGTCCCTGTGAAATATTCTCCGGTATCCAGTGCTACATCAGGTTGAGATAACTTGCTGCAGCTCCCTTCCCCACATAATTTTCAGTCTCCTCATCCAGTAAATCTTCCCTTATGGCAGAACTACTGTTCACTGACAGTTACACTAATGCATTTAACTTTCCCAATGAGCATAACTTGAAAAAAATATTTTTCATTAACTTTATTCATTGATACATTTGGATCATGTAGCTCAGGCTGTACTCAGAATTTGGACTGAGGCAGATATCTACAATGGCAAATTTTAGCCCTTTCATTAAAAGATTGCCAGATTAAAAAACCCCTATATTATAATGAATAGTGTCTGGCAATTTTAATAATAAGCATAATACTTTTAATAATAATATTACCATCAGTCACTCATAATATATATATTTTCCTTGATTGTTATGGAAGATTTCCCTGTGATATTCATTTGAAATGATATTATCTTTTCCTTCTATGAATAAATTATAATTGACACTACAATTTATCATTTGAGAATAGCCCCATGACGTTACATTTTCAAAGACTGCTTTTATTCAGATCACACAATGGGACAAAATCTACACAACAGAAAAGATCATGTAGTTTGTCTTTCAAGTTCAGCAAGATTACAGTGAAACAAGCAAACTTGTTCTACCGTTGAGAGCTGTATGCCATAACACTTTTTAAAGATCTTAGCTGCATTCTTAAATGTTTTTCTGTTTCAACCGACATCTCTCTCTGTCCCTCCCCTTTCCAAGTCAAGCAGATATCGGCAGAGGAAAACAATTTGCAACTGTTATGCACCATCTCAGAGAAATAATGTGAAGTCAGAATGTGAAATTAAAAGAAGTACAGTGCATCTAGTTCTGAAGAGAAATATAACATAAATAAAGCGCAAGGACTTCAGCTTTATGTTTTTGAGGGACTGACCAGTGAAATGTTAGTGCACAATCCAGGATTTTAATGCAGAGGTACTGGTTGTCAATATTTCTTACAACTTAGGAGAGAATTTCCTGGAAGTGTACAGGAATTTAGAGACTGCTTACAACATGAAGAACCCCATTGCTTAGATTCTTGGAAGGGAAGTGAAGACAGCTTCAACACTATTAGTATAATTTAGGTACATTTTTTTAATCTTGGGTTTACCCACAAGGTATATAGATGTCAGCAAAAATATCTGTGTAACAGAAGTATTATAAAGCTTTACTAAAGTGTAATCAAAACCTTAGAGAATATATACCAATGCTATAATGATTTGCCTTTCTTTTCTTCAGGCATTTTTAGTCACAACATCTTTTGTATCATTTCCTAAATCAAATTAATACCCCACAGTAATACTGAACACGACATATATGTTGTCCTGAAGTAAGTCTAATTCAGCACATAATGTGCAGAAAAGTTTTGCATTCCTCCTATAGGATATTTTGCTGAAATTACTCCACGTAAATCAAAGAGAAGGTACCAAAATAACTTTAATGAGTCTCCTGTTTGCTTAACGTTTGCATGTTGGGCATAACTGATTCACTCTCTAGTATGCCCTGGAGAGTTGTGAAATCCAGAAGACGAAGCGCTCTCTGTTGAAATAGCACAGAATTCATGAAAATAAACCTGCATTGGAAGAAAAAAGAATAAGCCTACTAATTAACATGGGGCTACTGCAAACAGATCTATTATTTCCCAATATTAAATAATTAGCATTTTTATTACTGTACCATTATATACATCATGGGCTTATTTATTAAAGAGATGTAAAAGGGTTCTTAAACTTGCTTGAATAAGGTTTGATGCAGAAGAGAATTGCATTACTGGAACAAGCTACTCCAACTTTTTTCTCATTTTCATCATCTGTTCTTAAAGGAATGAAAGGTGATGAGCCTAATAAAGCTGAAGTTACTGTATCTATCCATACGCACATGTATCATTACCATAACATTGCAGCGTGTTGCTGTCATCTTTTCACATTTATAGTTAATTCAATGCAAAAATAAGCTAATTCCTTGGTTCTGTCTCCCCACAAGAGTGTCTGGAGTTCTTGGAAGTTTTTTGTGGAAACCCATCTTCAGAAGATGCTCAGCAGGAATCACTTGTTCTCTAGTACTGGCATGCATTGACACAAGTCCATCCCCTGTGAAAATGTTCTAAAAGAGGGCACACAACAAAATATGTACATAATTCAGTACTGTCTGAGAGAGACACACAGTTGTTTAGGACTGTGCTTGACTCTCCTCTGGTGCCAAAGGGGAGTACTATTCTTGTTTATTCTGTTTGTTGCTTCTCAAATATTTGATTTTTTAATAACTGTGCATCAGTTCTCATTGAACAAAAAAATGTCAGAACAATTTTGTGAACTATGGTCAGTGTCCAAATTGCATTTGGCAAGCACTTCTGTATTATGGTGTTTTGCCCACAATTGGATTTGCTGATCAGACTAACAGCTATTTATTTATTAGTGGTGGAAGTAGGATGAAATTCTATTTATATGCTATGAAATAATTCTGACTTACTGAACTGAAAAATCACAACAGCAGCATCAACTAACATCTATATTTTGTTTTTATTGTCCTTTGCTTATCTATGCAAGCCTAATGCAGCAACAAAGTTGAACTATTCACTGTCCTGTACAGTTATGTCCAGGCATGCTAAAGCACTCAAAAGGTTGCCTTCCACGAGTGGACTTTTTTCCCTTTGCAAAGGGAGTGAGTTGGCAAAGACTGTTGTAGCTTCAGCCTAACATAGGTAGACACAAGTATTGAGAAATAATGTTAGCTTATAAAACAGAAGTTCTACCCCCGTCTCACAGATAGAGCATACAGTTGTAGAATCCACCCATACGGGACAACTGCCCTCCAGTATTTAAATATTGACCTGATTTCCAAGTCATCAAAAAGCTAAAAGTCATCATTATTTATGACCTTAAATGCAATTGTCTGACCTGGCTGTATACACATATTCAGGTCTTTCTGAAGATCCTTATCTAGAATTACAGTGATAGAATAGTTTGCAATAATAGAAAATTATAACCAAACTCTGAAATCCAGAGCTATTCCTGGCTTTGTCTTTGGTGTGTACTTAAAATTTATTATTATAGACATATAGTATATGGCAGAATTTTACTTGCATAGAGCAGAGGAAGTGTGTAATTTTGTATCAGAGTTTTTTAATTTTCTTTTTTCCCCTGGTGTTTTTTAAAATCGCATGTGAAGTTAATGAATAACCATCTAAAAATAATAAAGCCAACTAACCTAATACAGCTATTAGGCTCTTTTGAATAGACTGCACTAGACTGCCATGAGCTAGGACAGATTTTAAAGAGATTATGGGCTGAAGATAAAAATCCCTATCTGACAGATCCGCCTGGACGTCAGGCAAGGAAAACAAACAAGAAGCCTTGTGGCCAAAAGACGATCCTCTTACAAACAATTAAAGGATATCTGGGTCAGAAAATGGGGAGAAAAAGTGGACAAAATTGGAAATATTTGGTTCTACAAGATGATTGAGATGCTGAGGGAAACACGTATCATATGCCTTCATGTTCCTGATGTCCTATCTCTTCAGATGTTGAAATGCCATGTATTTTTTTTAAAGGCGGTTGTACCCTGGTCTGATGGAACATTTGCCAGTGGTTCCCTCCATGTGGCATATTCATAGCTGATGTACAGTAACTGCTTTCTGTGCTGCATCAGCTATGTCAAGCCCTCCAGGTCAGGTTGCTCGAGCTACCGCAGAAGTGGGGGAAGCACTGTATGTGCTAGCCCTCCTTCTTCCTCCTCATGTGATGCAGCTGACCACAGGATAGTCCAGCTGTATGTGAGCAGTAGCCCTGGTCTTTTCTCAAACAGTGGACAGGCAATCTGTGTGATACTGGTCTCCACACATGCACAAGTGGCTCCTGGAAAGACGATGCCTGGCAAGTGCCAGGTATGGAGAGGGTGCAAATGAATTTTCTGATGACAACATCCAATTCTGTCTGATTTCAGTTTCCAGGAAACTTGGGAGTCTCTCCTGGTTTTCGGCCAGCAAATACTCTGTGTTAAACTGCAGAAATGACCCCTCTGGTAGTCAGGGTGTATTGTACATTGCTCAGCCTGAGAGTGGAGGAAATGAGAGGCTTCACTCCATATCAGATGCTAAGTAACATATGAAGTATGTTTACTGTGGTAATTATCCTGGAAACCATGATATCTTTTATCAAAAAAGTTCCCAGCTAATGCTAGTGTTCTGACCACTCTCATGAAGAAGGAACTGCCTCAGGAGGAAAAATGTCATTGGAAGGAGAATTATCAGCATTATATTTTTGGAAGGAGGCTATAGATATAGGACAGAGTGACTAAAGTTTGTTCAAACAGGGCATATTTGTACAGTACAGGAAGAAACAGCATTTGCTACTGGAATTATGAACTTATAGGAAAAAAAATTAATTTTACAGTCTTCAGCTCCTGAGATTGTAACAAATGTGAATTCTGTCTGATGACCCCAAATGCACTTGCTACATTAATTCTGTGAACAACTCCAGCTGAAGTTAGGAAGCTGGAGAGAATGAGGGCTTTTTCAGTTGCTTTGAAGGTATACTTGCTGAATTAGAACACTTGAAGTCAGATGGATTCTACAGAATAAATTAGCGGTGTGCTGGATTGAAGGTTGGAGGTGTTTTCTCACTGAAAGACACTCAGAAAAAAACAATGTCTATTTGCAGAAGAGGAGAGTCCAGCCAGAAAAAGAAAATGGTTAAGAAAAAGAAAGAATACAACTGGTTTGAAGTGATATATCAAAGATGTATTCACTATTTAGGTAACCTATATGATTTTGTAATACTTTCTTTTTCTCTGACTTATTCTTTGTTTGTCAGAATTTTTCTTTCATTTTGATTTAGGTTTTTTGCCCCACCCTGCAGTTCTTTGGTTGGCTGTAAATGATGCTTTGGCCACCATTCCTAGCACTACATAATTCAGAAGAAAAGATAACTGGAGAAGCATTTTCTTTCTAAACTTTCCAAGTAATTCAACACTAGTCTGTAAAAAAAAAAGTTACATTGAAAAGTGAGTTGGGAGTGAAGGCAGGAAAAAGACTGTGAAAGAAATACCTGAACTGCTTAGCTTTCCTCGTAAATGCACAAGATTTTTGTCCAAACCAAAAGGATCACTGGCGATTCAAGATATAACAACCCATGAACCACAGAGGATAATGACAAATACTGTCAGAAACACAGAATGACAGTTGTTCATGGCTTTTTTGTTGTTCTAGCTTTTTTGAGCGATGTTCAGAACCACTGGACTATTAATTATTTGGCCATTTTTGCCCATGGTTTGTTTCATTTTCATTTGTTGTCATACTGAGATCTGTTTAGGGATTTAATGTAAAGCTAAACTGGATCCCATGAAAGGTTATTTTTTTGTGCAAGTAAATCATAGAGAAAAACTAAAACCTTATTAAACCATATTATTTCTGCTGTTATAGAAAGAGGAAAGTTATGTGGGGTTTTTGTTGTTGTTGTTGTAGTGGTGGGGTGGTTTTCTGGGGTTTTTTTGGAGGGTTTTTTTTAGATATTTTTCTCTTGCACCCAGAATATAGTTCATGCTGGGAAATAAGAGTTTCCTAACCATAATCGCCAAATCAATTCCGTAAGTACTAGTGAACTAATTACACTAAATTTAGATTTAGTATTTCATGAGCTACTAAAAGTTTTCATTGTTACGTGCTAATTATAGGTAGTATGCCACCAGTTTTGGAAAACAGCTTGTCTCTTATTTGTTTCCTTTTCCCAAAGCCTCTGCTAATGCTAGCATTGTTAATTCACATTTCTAACCTGTCTAGTAAGACTGGCTACAACAGCTCAGTGAAATTCAGTGGAGAGAACAATGGATCTCTGTAAAAGGGAGGTGAGTATAAAACCTGGGGGGTTATACCCACTCAGGATTTAGAACTCTTTGAATTACTGTCTTAATTTGCAGTCCTGGGAAAGAAAGTGGTGTGTTTACACTGTTGGCTGCAAACACCCCATGTAGCTGTGAATAGCAAGTGGGAAAATCAATCTAAATGTAACTCCATTCTGTCACAGCTAGGTTGTTTCTATTCTTGAGCTATCTTCTTTAGAGCTGTCCTGGGCAAAATCTCCAGGATGGACGTAATCAAAGTAAAACCAGGAATGTCTTAAATGCATCCCTGTGTGGCTAATTAAGGATCTTACTGACCTAAGAATTACAGGATTCGTCAGGTAGTTTTGTGTCTGAGCTCTTATGCGGCGTCTCCACCCTGGGAAGTTGCACTGATGTGCCTCCACTTAGGTTACATAGACACATCATACAAAAATCTGTTAATTAGTCTAGGCTTCATAACACAGTTCCTAGTGTGGCATAATTAGAAGGACTGCTGGACAATAGGTATGTGATCACTGAGTCAGGTCCCCCGACTATGAACAACCTGAAAATATACCAAGGAACGAAAGAGTACTACAAGGCAACCACATTTGTATTCTGAAAGCACAGTCAGGATGCAGTAAGGCAGAGTAGATCAGAAAATGACCACGCAGAAGAAAAGCATCACTCAAAAAAAAAAGAAGCAAGCAGATTGTTGTGATGGAACTGGAAGAGACAGCTCTCTCAAGGGCTGTGTTGAATATGTTTGTGAAAAAGCAGGAAGCATAAAAATGCAATGCCATGAAAAAGAACTTAGATGACAAGTGAAGAGACAGCGACAGGACAGATATGAGCCTGAAAGTAGCTGTAGACTGAAAGAGAAGGAATGGTAAAGAAAAAAAAATGTATTAAAAGGAAGAGTAGAACTTGTGACTCAGCTGTTGCAGACTCTGCCTAAACTCGCAGGTGCTGGAGGCGTCATGAAACCATTTTATGCCAGGCTGTTTTGGAAATCTGAAAAAAAGGATTTGTCTTATGGAGAGGGCAGCAGGTGAAGCACTCCAGTGCTGATCCCTGGTTGCTGAAAGGACTCACTCAAACAATAGGTAGCTATGCGTAATTAGGGGTAACTGAGACTGCTCTAATCTGTGACAAGGGAGTGTTCAGCTGGTTTATTGCTACCTCTCCACTTTCTCTTGAGCTGCTCTACATACAGCTCTTATTTGGCACAGTTATATTCCTCAGTGAGCATAAGATGCTCTCTGAAAGAGAAAAAATTGAACTAATGTTTAGGGAAATCTGTTTAAGGAAGAAAACACAGAAATGCTTTTTCATCTGATCATTCAGACACCAGCAAGGTCTAGAACAGGTGGAAATGCTTTTGAGATTACTTACTGCGTGGCATCAGAACACTTCATTAGAAATTTTGAAGAACACACTTATTAAAATAATTCAATTATATATTATATACACACACACCTATATTTGAGACTGTGAAACACTATTTTATATGGAACAGTAATAGGAGAGAAAAAAGTCAGTCATGAAAGGTCAGGACACTTTATAAAACATAATCCCCCCCGAGTTTTGTGCTTACTAACTGCAAGGCACTGGGGAGAGGACGTACTTCTAAAACTCCTCATAATCTGGAAGTTTCAGTAACTAGAGTATGGAAAAGATTCATTGAATCCTGCAGCTACTAAAGCAGCACTTATGATATATCTTTGCCTGTATCAAGATTCATTCTCTTAAGATTATGCTAGTACATCTGTAAAAATCATAAGTGTCATGGGTGTCTTCAAATAGAGCAGGAACTATACTTTAAGGAATGTTGTGGCTGGAGACAACAAGCACATACACTAAATGAAGGGGGTTAATTTCCTGCCTATCTGACATTCATTCAGCCAGAAAATGGGAAAAAAGAAATCTGGAGGGGGTGTAATTTTTATGTTTCTCTGTAATAAGAACTTGTTCTCATCAGCTTCTGAAACACATCGCAGGCATTCTCAAAGTTAAAGACTGTCATTTCCACCATCTAACATGAAGAAAATAAAAAACTGAACTTAGTGCAGGAGGAAAGAGCCTTCCGCTGCCATTTTAGGATATCTGCACAACAGAGATGTCCTTTAACGGAAGACATTGAAAAATTTATTGCTTAAATTCCCATTGACCAGAGCTGTCTATAGTTATAGTTACAAGCTCAGTGATAGCTTCCACAGTCAGAATAGTACTTCAGAAAAGTTTGTGAAATGACCATGAATATGCAATCAAATTTCCAATAGTATGGGTCAACAGAAAGTGTCCTCACCCTGAGTAAAGGTGAAGAAATGGTGGTTTCTAATGCAGGAATGTCTTGTTCAAATTTTCATGTCATAGCTATAAACACAGGCAGGATAGCCTTATGGAACTGGAAACCTACAGCTGAATCTTAGACACTAAAATAAGTGGTACAGATAGAAAAGAAAAAGAATCAGCTGCCAGAACATGATTAGAATTGTGTCTAGTTTGCTTTGTTCAGTTTTTGCTTGAGTAGTTTAAATCGCAGTTCTTAGTATTAAAACATACCAGTTCAGGCAGCTATTAATATCCTCTGAGATTTAGAAGCAATTACTTTTAAAAATGGAATTGCAGAAGACGTATAAACAGGAATGATGTTTTAAAGAAATTAAACAAAAACCTTAATTGCAAATCCAGTCATATGGCTGGGAACAGGAATAAACCTTTGTTAAATAAAGTCTCTGTGACATGAAGAAGTAATAATCTGACATTTTATTGCATGAATTAGGTGTTTCTTTCTAACTACTAAATACTTGCCTGATAATCAGTTGCTGTCACATTTAGAACTGTAAGTTTCACCAGAAAAAATTGAGTGTGTCCGACAAGATGCATTACTTACCATGTATCTAGGACAACAGCACCAGGGACTAACATAGACTGTAGTCCTAACAAAGACTGTGACCATATCATGATAGGCTCCTTTTAGTAATTTCATGGTTATAAATAATGTCAATAAACATTTGTATTTCTAAATGAGGCTGAGAACAGTCTTGGTCTCTTTTTTGGTTAGTTATTCTTCCATAGCAATCCATGATAAGAAAGATTCTCTCCTCACTTTAACTGGAATTATCAAAGTTTTTTACTTTTATACTGTAGATAAAAATGGATTCTGTTCAGTTCTGTTGCAACCTTTCCTTATAAATTCCTAAATGACATGAAACTTACATGGGGCCAGATTTTGTTACAATTCGCAAATAAAAATTGTGTTCGTTTCACAAGCTTAGCCAGAATTTCCAAGGAGGTTTGGGTGAAGTGTCGAGCTTGTATTACAGTATTACATTTAGAAAAAAGAATTGACTGATTGATTGGGTTGGCATTAGAGAATGCTGATTTTACAGTACAACGATAGCTTGGCAGATGCCACAATGCTTTTTCTATCAATATTTATCTCAATTTTTTATGAGACTTATCATAAGTTGTATTTCCCCAACGACTGTGTCTACATTTGTGAATCCTGTAGGTCTCATTTAAGATGATGTAAAAGTCTGAGGCAAAACAGAAGTGCAAAGATCTCCTGAAGCAAATGATGCAAATGGTGAGCATCATGAGTCAAAAAGAACATGAACAGTTATATGACAGGCACATATACTTTTCTGTTCTTAATCCTTAAAGAATTACTTCCCTTTTTGACATCTTACATCAACTCTAGTTTGTAGTTCAGGAAGCTCATGCAAAAATGAGAAGGAGCAGGACAACCATTCTAAGTAACCTCTGTGTGCAGTAACAACCAAAATAGGTCAAATATTAACAACTAGTCAGAATAAATATTATAAAACACTGCTATAAAATTACCAACTTTCAAAAAAAAAGTTAGCCAGGCATATATAATTTCTAATGTGAAAAACATGGAATTAGACAAAGAAGTAAACCTGATTTGTTTTCTCAGCTCTAACTATAAGACAAATCAGAAGTACAGCATAGTGTTTATTTAACTTTGTTGGTGAGTCATATACCTTGGATTTTATAGTTACGGTTTAAATTCAAGTCAGAAGTATTTTCTGAATTTATTGAACTAAGAACTGGAATTTTAAAAAGTATTCTTTGTGTTTATCAAAGTTTTCATTCATTAGAAAAGAAACAGTTCAAAAGCGTTAAGACCATTTCTTACTCTGTTTGTGATAGTACATTCCAGGTCTTCAATTTCACCTCTTTTAAGGTTATTAAACAAATGGTTTCTTAGCCAGAAACGTGAATTACCACAGTGCTTACTTTTGATGATACAGGAACAGAAATAAGAGCCTCAATGTTGTCTGAGTGAGCAGTCTGATTCTTCTCTCAGTTACTGGTGTATATCTGCTGAATTTTCCAATTTAGAACCTGATCTCCCATAACTGAATTCCACAAGAGATTTGCTTCTGAGAGATGTGTTGATGTTTAATGAAAAATAAACCACAAACTGTTCTCTTTCCAAGCTGACTTAACCAGGACTGGAAGCTGAAATTACAGCTTCAGTGGAGTCATGTTTCCAGGCCTGTAAGAAGAGAAAAAGGTGACCAGGAAAATGACAGCAGCCATAATCACCAATCTCTGTACTTGAAGCCATTAGAAGAAAACAGGAGTCTTTAAATTTAGTGGGTTATCTTTGTCTGTAGTAATGTTACATGCGTACAAACATCTTTTTACATGCTCTGCATTTCATTTCTAAGCAGGCAGAATTGGATCCCCTAGCCCCACTCCCCCAGCGCAGCTGTACATATTCTGTTGACATTATGACAATACTTTGGGTATTTTGGAACGTTTACTTTTACTGTCAAGCCTGTTTGTTGAATTTACACTATGCAGTATCAGCACAGATGCTTTGTCTCAGCAGCCTTTGAAGAGAAATGTTAATGAGGCTTGCGCATGGGCATGAACAGCAGGACCAGAGCTCTAGGAAATACAGGGAAACATGAAACTGCCTAAGAACTAGGCATAAAATGAGAGTTAATGATTGAGAAGCAAGAAGTGCTTGTTGCTTACTGAATACATAGCTCTGGGGCTTTTCACAATGCAATTTTATTGAACAAAGCTTACTTGAAGATAAGGAAAATGTACTAATCTTTAATACCAATATAGGTACAGACTTCCCTATCGATATGTCTTTATGTGTGTGCTTGCTTATTTATTTTATCTACAAAGGCATATTCGTGACCACTTTCTCAGTGGGATGAGCTATATGTTGTAGTATATCCTAGGAAGGGCAAACTATGAATGGTACTTGAAAGCTGAATTGTACTCTCATACCATAAATAAAGTTCTGAGCTTGGGTGGAACTTGCAGATGGGAGGTCAATATAACTAATGATAAATCTGAAAGATTATCTGCTAGCCCAGTCCCAACACAATTAATTCCTAGCATTCTACAGATTTTAATTCTGTTGAAAGCAAGTTAAGGCATAACAGTGCTGTAAGACAGTAACCTAACACAGCTATATTTGTAATAGAGACATGTCCTTTCCGGTGAACTAGAAATAATTAATGACTTCTGCATGCAGTGTTGGGAATTTCAAAGTTCAAGCACATACTTAAGAGAGTTAGAAGCCTGCAGATAAGGTGAAAGATTCTGACTTTTTTTTGGCTAAGTGACCGAGAAGTTCTCTTTGATTGAAAGATGGCTGAACTGTTGTAGAATAGTAAATGGGCAATTGCATTCTTTGTTGTAGATTTTACATTAACATTTAATAAAGGGGAATAAAATTAGCTGATAGTACTGCACTTCTGCTTTCCTT
Source organism: Coracopsis vasa (assembly GCA_026283785.1). NCBI lineage: Eukaryota > Metazoa > Chordata > Aves > Psittaciformes > Psittacidae > Coracopsis > Coracopsis vasa. The sequence continues at coordinate 14,846 of JANHGB010058170.1, forward strand.
TATATCAGACATCACACAGAGAAAACCTACAGTGAAAGGAAATAAAGGCTGCAAAATTAACTACAGGAAAAAAATTGAATTAAGATTACCTGTATTTGAAGTTATCTTTCCCTTGTGTATATTAATTATTCTACAGTCTAATTACATGATCACATATTAATTTTTTCTCTAGACTCCAGACTCAGTCATGCACAGAATGAATGGTGCTTGCTGCCTAAGGATTTTTCAACATTTGGTTCACTGTGTAGCTCCAGGCCTCACAGAAAGTCAAACCACAATCTGAAAACAAAATTTTTCCATTTCCACATGGACTTTTCTGCTTTCATTACAATATCTAAGTGTCTAAGCAATAGTACTTAAACTAATTCCTAACACTTTTGTGAGCTAAATGGCCTTATGGTTTCCTATTTACAAAGGGAAAGTGAGCCACAGCAACATCTACCAGTGGCAAGTAATGTAGAAAATGTCAGCCAAAATGGTTAGTCTGGTGATGTCATGAGTTGCTAATTAGATGATCTAGTGTCAGGAAGCATCAACAGAATGTGCTGTCTATTGTCTGATATTTTTCAGCATTTTAAAATTGTTACTTCTAGTATTATAGAGTAATTATATAGAGCCTTCTTATAAAGTACTGCGGTAATAAGATCAATGCCTAAAGCTGCTACAGCTTGTTTATTTGTGAGCTGTGATCTCACAAACAGAACAGGGTCATGTTGGGCAAATACTTCAGAATAACATCAGGTTTCCTAGGAAACTTTAGATGCCACATGTAGGAGCATGCTACTGTACAGTGGGTACTGCATAAAGCTATACTTTCAATAATGCTGAGTATCTCCACCTTGCTGTGAATTTTCTAAGAGAGGAAATGATCATATAATTACTTTCAATTTGGGCTTGTGGTGACATCTCAATAGAGGTCACAAAAAACCCAATAACAGCTACTGTTACCTTTGCATTTCCATCACCTGCATGAGGATAATATTATTGGACAAGGATTCTGTGAAACTTAATACAAAGAAAATGCTTTGAAATGGCAGAGAGAATGATATTATATAAATATCATAAATACCGAAAACTGTAAGGTGCTACTGATGGTTGCATACTTACTGCTGGGAGAATTATGAGTTTGTTCCTTTTCCTTGTGTTGTTTATATTTATCACAATATACATAAGACACATGTTTTACCTATGGAGGATCTTCGATTTTTATTTATTATATGGCATTTTATATCTTTGTTTTAAAGGAATGTTGTATGTATTTATCTGCATGTAAATTTCTTATTCTATTCAGGTGCCTAAAACCTTTGGTAATTGAAGCCATAGTGTAAAATTGATGGTGTTATTTGTAAAGTAGCTTACTGGAAAGTAAACAAAAAAAAAAATCTAGTATTCTCTGCCTTGAATCTAAGACAAACAAAATTTAGTTTTCCTGGCTGTTAAACTTCAATCTAACTCCTATGGTCTTCCAATAAATCTCACGAACCTTATTAATAACACTGGCCTGAATTAGTAGGATAAAGACAGTTGTAAAGCTTATCTCCTGCTCCACAGTTGTTAAGTTGTCAAATCAGGGCACTTAGGTGAAGATTAATTCCACTAAAACACCTACTTAAGTTAATTCCCAGAAACAGTCTGCAATGGGACGTATCAGACCGAACACCATAAATAGTTGTAACAAAATATGATTTTAAGTCAGGACATATACGCTGCTCAGTTTATGTCTGGCTTTATTTGTACCAGGCTAGAAGAACAAGAAATTCATGCCCTTGATACCTCTCCCCAATGGCTAAGTGTTGCAGTTGTATCATTTAAAGCATATATACATTCACAGCTTGCAGGAGTCGTGGTTAGCTCCTACACCTGAAAAAATTAGAATTCCCACAATGACTTCATGATACAGACGGTCTTGTGATAATTAATTAAAACAAAAGTATTTGAGAATTGTAAGATGAAAATTAAAGATACCTAAACAGCCTCTGCAGTCTTCCTCTCTCCAAAGAGAGATTAACCTCTATCTCTGGGGTTTTGACTAAAATTACTTCTCAGGCAAATTCTTTTTCATCAAGGATAACTTAAGGAGTTTCTGGCCTCCTGTACCTGTCTCCTCTTTGTCTCCTACCCATCTCCTCCAGAAAATTTCAGTGGATGACTTTTAACTGCCCTTGTCAAGAAACATATTAAAATGTTGCAGAGGTGAGATGTAATCCAGCCAATGAAGGTTTGAGCATAGAATTATGGAAGGTGCTTTCTGGCAATTAGTGTTGTTGTACACTCACTGTGTGTAATTTAGCTACGTAAAGAGCATTATGAGCTGAGTGGGATCCTCTCACACTTAAGTCTTTGGATCACTCTAAATATGAATCAAAGCTTGGTGCTTAGGACACTAAAGTAATCCACCATAAAACATACATCAAGCTATAAAGAGTTGTGTGCAGTTTTATTTTTATTTTGGTTCTATGTTAACTCAGGAATTCTTAGGCATGAATTTTTGCTGATTCTTTCATTTCTATATGATAGACTAATAGCATGATCTAAGTGCTGAATATCTAGTCCCACAGGGGAATTTGATAATACAGATGTCAACTACCTGGTGGTAATGGTTTCCAAAATAGGGAAGGGCTCTAGTTTTCTGTGTGTGTCAAAGGATCTCCATACCTTACAGCACAGCAAATAGTCTGGCACTTTCTTGATCTGTTCAAGTCTGATCCCAAGAGTGCAGCTTTTATTTGGAAACTGAACAGTTCTAATTGCTGTGACAATGGAAGACCACAAATATTACATTTCAAGAACAGCTTTTTAATTTTCTGATATCAATAATGCAAAAAAAAAAAACCACCAAAAAACCAAAACAAAACCCAACCTCTAACTGCTCCAAACTTCTCTTTGAATCAGAAAATATGATGTCCCCATCTAGAAAAACCCAGGACTTTTTAAATAATCAGCAGTTCAGCATTTTTGATTCATTTACTATTTTAAATGCTGTAATTCATGAGTACCGCGTTTGAATCCATTCTGCCTACTAAAACAATACAAAGGCATCAAACCCATATCTGTTTCAAAATACACCATTTTGAGACACCTCCTGTATTCTGTTTAAGGATTATAAGATATATCTATAAATTCAGTTGGGTTTCTAGTCTTCCAAGTGATTATATTTTGCAAGACCTTCTGTATCTGAACTGATATATCACAGGTATGCTTACCTGCAGCCTTTCAAAGAAGCTTTTGGACTACTAAATCCTGTTTTTCTAGTACTCCATGGGAATAGAGTTTTGTAGGTGTTCTTAAATTTAATTTTCCTGTTATGATACCAAGATATCACAGAAGAAGATTTGGTATATATCAGAAATATTGAAACAGTGACTTTTCCCTGTCACCTTGATATGAAAACTGAAGTCTGTGACTGAACGCATCTTTTTAATCAGCTGAACAGAAAAAGATGAGATATGAGCAAGTGGAAAATCAGAGAGACCAAAATGGATTTCAAGAAAGCAGGGATATGCACCCAGAAGGCACTGCTGCAAATACGACTGAGTGCAGAACTAATGTGGGCTGTTAGCAGATTTGCAGAACGTGTGTGCAAATCCTATTTTTGGATTAAATGACTCATGTTAACTACACACAAGCCAACTAACTCTCTGAGTACAACAGTAATAGCTTAAATGCAAACATGTCCTTCAAAGAATGTTGGGGGGGGGGATTTATTGTTACTTTTTATTTTTTTTAAACAGGCAAATGACCTGCTAGTAGAAGTGACACAAGACATAGGCAGTTGCTTTGGGAGACTGCTGACAGGAGGTAGTAGACGTGTCCTTTGCCTATGCCCATATGTAGCTACGTCAGGCTTGCTGCCAGCCAGCTCAGTAAATGCCACAGTAATTCAAAGTTTAACCTGCCATCATCTTCCTCCACCAGAAACGAAAGAATGAGGCCACATTGCCTAAATATTAGTTGTGAGAAGACAGCTCTCTCCAACCAGGTAGGTTCCATGCCCTCACTCTTAGGAAGTAGCCTCCTGTCTTTCACATAGGTAACTGCTCCCTGTGTCAACTCTTTTCCCTTTCTATGTTGAGCTAGAAGTTACATGAGAGGTATTGTGGTTTGAGAAGGTACAGCAGAGAATGCTAAATATAACAGCAATAAATGTTTTTACTATTTAGGTATAGGTCCTGTAAATATCTATGGACTATGAAGCGTGACAAGGGCTAAAATTGGTGTTAGAGGTTAGGACTGTAGCATCTAGAAACCATGGTTAGTGTTAAACATCAAATAAATGATAAGATTAGGAAGGAAGCCATTACAGTCAGATACTGCCAGTGCTTTGCTGTAGGAGAGGATCCTATTCTCTGATATGGTCCTGGGAATAAAGATAAGGACGAGTTACAGGGTAAAGAGATTAGGATTTACAAAACCTGCTCCAAAGCATCTGTGAGCCTGACTCCTAATGTTAACAGGTCTCTTAATTGTGTGTGCTTTATGGTAGCTTATCATTCTGTCTCCACTAGTAATCCTGACTTGAACCCTGCTCTTTTCATCATAACACAACTATTCTGAGGACTGTATTGGATCACCACATTGAGAAACCACTACACTTTCAGAAGCCACAGCAACACAGTATTTTTTTCTGTGAATTAGCATCGAACCATTCAGTAGTATCCCTAGTCAATCATTTGCTAGGATATCTTGGAAGTTTCCAACAAAAATAAACATTGCTTCTTGCCAACACTACCACCTCCACATCCTTAATCATGATTTTAGGATGAAGGGGAAGCTGTTTGCTTGTTCCTTAAAAAGGATTCACAGACTATTTTAATTGAAGTACAGGTGATATGTTGTTGGCAAAATTTTGGTAATTAAAGTCTGCCTATCTGATATCCCCTGCTGTAGCTGTTCACTTTCCAACAGTGTTGTAGAATCTTTTATATCAGAGATCACAAGGGTGATTTATATTACAGAGAATGATACAATTCTGAATTACTACCGTGATTTGTGATAAAATGCACCACATGTATCAAGGATTTATACAAGTGAACTGTACAATTCCAATTAGCTGTTGGCTTTGTGGATTTAGGTAAAAGTTTAAAGCTCCATCAGCTTGACCAGCAAGATGCTTTATCCTTTAGCTATTGCTTTGTCATTGAATCCTGACTGTATAATCAATCAAGCCTCTCACTTTTTAAAGCATTTTCTAGCCTGTGATAAAATGTATGAATACCACAGCAAACAAGAGAAATATGTAGGTGCTGCCATTATACTTTCAAGCTAAAGCTGCTAAAAGATAGAAGCATGAATTACTGGAAAATACATTTTTTGATTAAAACAGAACAATCAGGCAGAAAAAGGGAATAGGACTAGGCAGAGTTTAATATAATTCTATGATTCTATGAGTCAAGTGATCCTGCCCCTCTACTCTGCTCTCATGAGACCTCACTTGGAATATTGTGTACAGTTCTGGTGTCCTCAACATAAAAAGGGCATGGAACTGTTGGAACAAGTCCAGAGGAGGGCCAGGAGGATGATCAGATGGCTGGAGCACCTCCCGTATGAAGATAGACTGAGAAAGTTGGGGCTGTTCAGCCTGGAGAAGAGAAGGCTGCGTGAAGATCTCATAGCAGCCTTCCAGTACCTGAATGGGGGCTATAAGGATGCTGGGGAGGGACTCTTCATTAGGGACTGTAGTGATAGGACAAGGGGTAACGGGTTAAAACT
>JANHGB010058175.1:0-30563 GCA_026283785.1 Coracopsis vasa
GTCCCTGCCCATGGCAGGGGAGTTAGAACTGGATGATCTTAAGGTCCTTTCCAACCCTAACTATTCTATGATTCTATAACTAGTTTGGCCTGTGTTAATGTGCCTTTAAATTTGGTAATCTGTAGCAGCTGCCCACAGCTCCCTCATCTTTATTTTTTATTAGTTAGAGCTGTAGTACACAAGAATATGGCCTCTGTAACTCTGAATTGCCTGTGAGTTTGAATCACTTACTGCTTTTCCTGTGATCTTATCTCTATAGATTAAGCTGCAATCACCATCCGTAAACCCCAGTCAGAAAAATACATATCACTCAAGTTCACTACCACCAACCCCACCATATTTCATCAGTTCCTGGACGTCTCCAAAGCACCTTGATTATTATATACACTCTAAGCATCAGCGATAAAATTGCTACAGATGCAGCTATCATGGCTCTTAGTGCTTGTATCTATTAAACACCAGATGCCGTGCTTTGGTGATTGTGCCATTTCCTCTTTCCTAGATACTTGAAAGCCTTTCTGACTCTCTCGACTAAACTGTCACCCACTCAATCTGACAACAAAAGTCAGAACTTCTGCTCCTGCAATATCAGCTTTCTTTTTGTCCGAGGGTCCCTGTTCTTTACAAATCCAGAAATCATCCCTCCTAAATACCAATGAACCAATTCTACCAACAGTACATGTCCAGAGTCTTTGCCTTCTGCCTTCATTCTCTTCAGGAACAGACATTCTCATGGATATTTATCCTCTCTGGAATATTTACCTGCTTTTCTTCCAACAAAAACTTTATACTAACAACTGTACAAAAAAAAAAAGAAAAAAAGAAAAGAAATCTCACAGAGCTTTTGATGATTATTGCTTTGTCATTTTGATGCTACTGCTGTTCCCTTCTGTGTGGGAAAAAGGGCAACCCACCAGCCTCATTTTGCTTACAACAGCTATGTCATGAAATAAAACACTGAAAGCTACAAGACGTACAGAAGGAGATTGCTTTTTATTCTTACAAGAATAAAAAAGAAGCTATGAATTAACTTGAAAACAGCATCTAAGCATTTATGCCCTTTTTAATAACTTATTTTATGAACATCGATTTTGCTTAAATAGGATTTGGAAGTGTCCCTTAATATATCTCATGTTTCTACTGTTCCACTGTGACTGTTTTTCAAGGCTTGTGAGTGGATTTTACATGGATCTTAACCCCAAGTTAAAATGCAAGACATTTTAAAAAATCTGGTTAGACACCCATACCATCAAATATGAGCATTTGCAATTATTTTAATTAGGCCTTCAAATAAAGGTTAATGCAGGGTTTATTAATGTTCATACAATGTTATCTATTCAGGTAAATGTATATTCACTAATTTGAATGTGCAATCAGTTATACTTCTGCTTCCCTCTTTCTCTTTTCACTTTAAAAAAGGATATTAAACCCCAAAATATTATTAGTGTAGGGTTATGACTGAGAAATTACACTTACAAGAGTAAAGAGACTCAAAGGATGGTTTCCAGAGCAATCACAATTCAGCTAGCTTGCACTTTACACATCTCCTGAAGGGAAATTCTGCCTCCTGCTCACAACTGGACTAAATCCTTATGGTTACCTCTAACTGCAGAGTGACTCTGCAGCTAGTTCATGTTTTGCCAAGCTGCAGCAGCCAAAGGGGATCCCCAAGTTGTGGAGAGCCCAGCTCAGGCACCTCTTAACAACCCTCCTCTCACCCTGGGATCTCTCTCAGGAGCTCTCTACAGCATGGTTCTCCCTGAGTACTATCAGACATATGCAGCTATACTAAGTCTCTTCTGTGACTCCTCCTTGGACAGTGCAGTTTGTCCCCAGAGGCTTCCTCCTCCGTGAGGGCCAGGGCCTCCAGACTGCATTCAAAATCATTAAAGATGGAGGCCTGTATTCACATACATGAGAAATGCTGTCCAAAATCTTATACCCATACAGAAGTAATACAGAATTCTCCAGTTTAACATCCATGGGAGTAATAAAGGCTCCTAGTCACACCAGCCAAGGCCTCATTAAACACATCCTCCCTACCACCAAGTCATATATGCAGCGCCTACAAATGTGTACATATGTAGAGTGAATTTGGTCATGTTTATATAAACACTGACTACTTGATTTGGTCTTGGTGCTGAGAGTTTGAAATCAGTAAAAATATGTTATTAACTGCAACCATTCTGTACCTTTGAAAATAGGTAAGGCAGTTTAAAAGTGGCTATTACATAATTTCACACATAAAACCAATCAAATTTTAGCATATTTTAGCACAAGAATGTTCTCTCAGTTGAGATTAATACCATCATAAAATAACCTTTAAAAAAAATTATAATCATGGAAATGACACCATCCCTGTTAAACTTACTGACGCGTGAGGCCCAGGCCTTCAAAAGTGCAGCCAGGGTACTGTCAACTTACGTTTCTCTAACACTCTCAAAGCCTGTTTTAGAGTGTCAGATTTTGATCTGAATTTGGGAAGGCTCAAGACTGCTGGTGAAAACACCAGGACTGACTAATTCCTAACTGTGTCAGTGGCAATGCCCTTGATATGAGTATTTGGGAAAGACATTTGATATTTTCCACAAATCAGTCCAATGGGCTTAAACAAAGCAATTTAAAATATAGTCTGAAGCAACTAAAATTCCTTCCTAAGAATATCACAAGAATATTATAGGTAAGCAATACATAGATAATATTAAACAAAAATAAAAAATATTTTGAGTGGAACCTAATTTCTAATTTTAATTAGACAAGAAGAATCTGTTAATAATAATTTTGCAAAGAAAAACTTTAGTTTCCAGAGTAAAATCTTCAGAAAACCAATTTTAGAATATATAGCAGTTAGGAAAACACTAAACAATCAGAAAAACTTATAGCCTAGCTGTTATATGTTATTTACAGATCTAAACCACTCATACTCTCTCTGTTAAATTAATCCAACTTCATGATCTTGACAAGATTAGTACTGGTGGCATAAATTAGCATATATTCTGAATGTTGGCTATCAAATCCCATGAAATTAAAGACAGTGATGTAGAAGCAGTTTACAGTAGACAGCGTATTGCCATCTCTTCCCTATGTTCAACTGTCATCCAAACACCATTCCCTGTTTATACAGCTGAAAAAAAAGGGACCATGTTATAGCATGAAAAAACCTTGGCTAATTCAAGGTCTTCTTCTGCATTGCTCCAAACTTTTGCTGATGTTACACCATTTTCTCTCTTTTTTTTTTTCACTTCATCAATGAGACTGCAGGTCCCTGGAGTCAGGAATGAGCTCTTTGATCTCTGTGTAAACCTTCATGCTCAATGCTGCCTTTAAACACTAAATAACAATGCTGAGAAAAGAGAAAAATAATGAAGGTCATGTAAAATGTTTTGTTACTGTCTTTGGGATCAAAATTTGCTTGAGAGATTGTTCTTAGAAGTGGCTAGGCGCTCTTATTATCTAGAAAATTCAAGAAAGTGTCTTTAGTTGGGATAGCTTACATCCACTGAATTCAGATCCGCTACAGCTTATAATGTATTGTTAAAATTTAGCATAATTTTCTTCAAAGAGCAGGCCCATACACTTGTTGGTCTTCTCCACTGAATCAAAGAAAAATGTTCCCTCTTCTGTAGCACAGGGCCCCAACATCCCATTGCTTTTGTGCTAAGAAATAGAATAAAAAATTAACATATATTTATGGCCATAATAAAAGTATACTGTTTCTTTTTTGTGTTACTAGCCAACGGAATTATTCCTAATGCTGATAAATTAATTGCATGTGCCATATGCCAGAATTTCTGTAAATATCTGCAGACTGGAACTGTTTTAGTCCTTCCACTATTGAGCAAGATCCTCAAAGGGTATTCATCAATACAACTTTGTGATCTCAATGGGAGCATGTTGATTTAAATCCAGCTTTTTGTATGTGTAGTACAGTAATCGATAAAAAGACCATAATTTCAAACTTTGCCCACAATGGTCAGAAACATGTCCCTGGAAGAACAGAGATTACACCTTGGTGTCATGCCAAAAAGAGATCTCATAGCTAGAGAGAAAGCATGCTTCTACTTTTCTTAGAATTCAATGGATTTTTTTTCACTGTGTGCCATCAATGTCATTTAAATTACTCAAGCAATTAGATTCAACATAAGTAGCAGCAGTAAGTGTTAAATTCCACAAACTAGCCTTATGCAGACTTGCCATTTTCCTGGAGCACCTAAATATGGAACCATTTTGGGAAGGCTAATGTATACATTGTACCTGGTTTGAGTTTCCTAACTTGGATTTGAGAATTTAAGTGCCTTGCAGTGCTGTGTCTGAACAAATACTTACACACTCATCATGAAAACAGTATTATGCTTACAAAGAAAAATTTGCTGCAGCAAAAGGTCTGCTGATTCACTGCTGCTTGCCCCATGGTGTTCCTTTAGATTAGTGCTGCTACAGTGATTTAGTTCCACCTCAGAAGATAATGAGTCTAAATTTTGTTTCTGCTAGTTGTGCAGGCATTTACTGCAGGATGAATATCTGGAAAGCAAAGGGGAGGGGACGGAAGAAGATGTTCATTTGGTAAAAATAATTTTAATGTAAAGATGACTCTTTTCTTTTTACACACACACATGCAAATGATTTCTGGCAAGAAACATCATATAACAAATCTGGGATAAGTTTTCCACTCCCTCCAAATGAGAAGGAGCTTAGATTTCTTGGTTTTTTAAAGCTGAGTGATCTGGATACCGCTCAGAAAGATGCTTCTAACTGCAGTTCTGCTAAATACTTCTGCAGTAGTGACAAAGACACAGGTAAATATAACAGGACTGATATATTTGAGTGTCTTAACTGACCTGTGCACTCAGGTTCAGCTTTCAAGGAAACCCTAAAAAAAGAGGTGTTGGTGCATACAAAACTACTTGTAGGAGAAAAAGACCCTGCAGTTTCCAGTGATCTGCCCCTCTACATGCATCTCTCAAGTGTGTGCATGTATGGTGCTCACAGCAAAATTGCCCCAAATCCATGACTGGTCTGTGTCAGTATTTCTTCCATTTGGGTACACAATAAAGGAAAAGTAGAATGCCATTCACACCATTAAAACAACAACAGGACATGGTCAACTCCTTGAAACAAGATTCAGGCAGTATATTCAGTATACTAGCCAACTGAAACAGAACAAATGGCAACTGATACGACTTCTCACTCTTTTCTTTCAGGCATATATTTTCTTCCTTATTTTTGACATCGTGTTATTTTTCATTGTTCAAAATAAATGGAAGTGGCACCCAGTGTCCCGTTCAGTTACTACAGCACTGAGGTGCTGTTCACAAGATGCATTTCCAGTTCTTGTAACACAATCAAGTGCAGTGAACTCTGGTTCAACTTGTACTCACTGGGTAGGAGCAGAAGTGTTATTGATTGGCAAGTTGGCATTAAAACCTTGACCATATAAGCAGCTTAAATCATTTTACCTACAGATCTCTAAAGAAACTTCTTTTATATTCACCAAATACCTCATTAAGTAATGAGATTTTAGTCCCATGGTGCATACAAGACCTCATTCTGCCATAAAAATTTACCACTCACTTAGCTGGTAAAAAATGAAGCCCTAAAAATTAAACTGACCTCAGAAGTGTGATCGTATTGCCAAACTTCCTATCAAATCTGGAGCTTTACCACATGAGCTATGTGGTATGACTTTTGACCTTTTCTTTTTTTCAGTTAGAGCAATCTGGTTGCTTTCAGATTAAAACATGTGATGGGGCAATCTTATTTTAGTATGCCAGAAGTTATGATGCAAGTACCATAGATATTTATACTATGATCTTGGCATTGTCCTAATTCTGTTCTCCAAAGCCACTCTGTTCTGCAGGAGGCTTCCTCCTGTGCATTACTGGCTTACAGGTGGTGGCATTTGAAATGGAGTTCATATTAACATTAGTCTTTCTGCATAAATATTTTGCTTCAAATAGAAATATGTCACTGCAACACTGGTGGATGCAGAGGCAGTAAAAATGATCAGGGACATTCATGTGGTCTTTAAAGTTGAGGACTCCAAAGTAAAATTAATTTACCAGTTCATTAAGTGCTCCAAGGAGCTACGCCACTGGGGCCATAGCTGTCTGCCTTTGACTTATGTTCAGAAAACTAACAAGCTGAGTGCCCCTTTTCTCCTCAGTTTCTCAACAGTGTGCATTTGGCAACTGTTATGTCTAACTGTTAAAATGAATTGACTATGCTGTTTGATATTTCTCATTTTCATCCAAAAGGATTAGTTTATAATCCTTACTACCATTTCATTGAACTAACAAACCTGGTTTTCAATTGCAACAAAAAAATCTAAAAAAAATGGTGATCTTTAAGACTACAAGACAGATCGATTTTCCCTTCTTAATTTTTTTAAAACAAAAAGAATTTTAGGCTTAACATTACAACTCACATAGAAGCTTTTGCCACTTCAGGATATTTTTACCTCCCCTAAACTCCAATATGTGGAAACTTTAAGGTTTCAATATAGTGTATAGAAACTGATATCCACAACAAATTTTCCAGTGCAATGATAAACATGGTATGAATATGTTTGCCCTTGAAAATGTTTTCCTAACATTGTTTAAAGACACAAAGGTTTAAGATGTGTGCCTAAACTATCTCCCTGAGAGCTTAGCTATCTGCAAATATGCCAAAACAACAAAATATTTGGCTTTCTATTGTATGGCACCCAAACTGTGCTACACATACTGCTTTTAATGACTATGGAGTCAGCAGTATTAAATAGATTGCCAAGGTCTCTTTCCATTTGATTTAATCACAATCTGACATTAAGGAAGACATTCTGTATTTATCATTTCTTTCAGTGTATATTAGGTTTTCATAGAGAGTGATTGAGCAGAAATGAAGCTGTGTCATATCAACTTCCATCCTCTCGTCATATCTCCAAAGTGGTTTTCTAAGCAGAACATGATATTGCTGTCTTCTATAAGAATCTATAATTGTTCAGTGGTTGAAGCATACAGAAATTCTGTTTGCTTCCATGTAACAGGTCTTCCCTTGCAGGATGCTTTTTTCCTTCTCATGGAAATAGATAGAGTAATGAACACAAGACTGAATATTGAGACAAAAGGTAGCACTGGGCATTTGCTCTGAATTCAAATTTTTCCTGTTTAAACAATCTTTCTATAAATGTCTCTAGCATCTTTAATTCTGTTTTCTCTCCTGCTCTCTGTTTTGTATCAGAAGGATCACATTATGTTATACAATAGATGAAATGTCACTGCTAAAATGGAGTATTTTCTGGTAACTACTGTTACAATAGCATGTTCCAGTGAAATTCTTCTCTATACAAAATGGATAACCGAGAAATGTGAGACAGCTGTTTAAAAACACAGATTTTATAGCACAGGCCCTTGTAACAGATATAGTCTTTTCCATGTCTTGTGTAAGTTTTAGTATATTTTATCTTATGGTATTCTCTGTAAAATAGTTACACAATAATAAAACGTGTGCTGATTTTGCTGATCAGTAAATCCCCCACCAAAACAGTTGTGAGGAATGTTTGTCTCATGCAGTATGTAGCAGACCAGTGAAAACCACCTGGTTCAGTATTCAAGTGAAAGCAGAGAGCAGGAGGGACAAACAAGAGCTATGTGTCAGTGAGTCTTTCTTTTAAAATGCCTGTTGTTACTCAGGTAAAGCTTAGAAGGTGAGACTCTGCTCATTACAGACATCCACAAAAAAGACAGAGATGCTTTAATTATGAGGTGAGTAGAGAAGCAACTGGATGCATTTGCCAGTCCAGAGAGAGGCACTGGAAAATGTGGGTAATTGCTAGGCTGCGGCTGCCTTGTGACACAGGCTCAGGAAATTGTGCTGATCAATCGCATGAGAAAACTTCTTACCTCAAACCTCTCCCACACAGGGCCCCATTTCAGCACCTGGGGCTTCCAAAATGGGGAAAAAAAAATAGAAAAAGTGTATAACAGCAAATGCTTGAGGAAAAATAACCAATTAAACGCTAATATTCAGTTCTGGGTCATGGACTTGTTTAATGCAGTCTAGCAAGAAATGGCTTGTAAAATTTCAAGTGCTGAAAGCATACCTTCATTTTGGGGGGGTAAAACCAGGCTTGTTACACTAAACACATATTTTTGGGAAGATGAGGCTTGAGGTACTCTCAGTCTTGGGATGGTCTTTACTGCACATGTAAAAGGCTGCAATGGAGTCTATGTAGCTACAGTGTGAGCCATGCCAAATTCAATTGAATTATTAATGTGAGTATTTTATGACTAAATACTGTCATCCACTTGGGATGACAGTATCAACAAACAGAACATCTAACTGGAGACTCAACTGGATTAGTAGTTATATTAATACAAACCCCTGTCACTCCATCTGTTGGATTCAGCAGTACCTGTGGATCTCTTCACCCGCTATGTAAAGGCGCTTTGCCATCAAGTAATGGCAGTGGGCAAACTTAGTGCATCATCTACTAAGAAACCACTTCACAAGGATGCAGTCATCCAAGTCAGAAAATGCAGTAACAATTTAGAAGATGGTAGTGATCAATGTGGCAGCAGATTATTATCTGGGATTCCACTGGGAAGGGACTTTAATGAAGTTTATCAGAAAACAATTCTCCTTCAGATGGACCAGATTACCATAAGCTATTCTAGATGGCTACAGGTTTAGGAATCATAGATATTCTGAAACAAAACTCCCACAGATCTATGCCACTTTTGTTTAACTTTGTGTTTATTTTCCATTCTTCAGGTAGATACGCTTCTGTTTTCAGCAGTGTTTTCAGGCAGTGACAGGACTGTCTGAAATAAAAGTTTGCAGAAGAATGGAAATGTCTCTTTTTTTTTCTTCACAATTCAGGTGACAGACTGAATATATGTAATATGCACTTTTCCCATATTCTGTGAAACACAAAAGGGGCAATCATTTGTGCAGTACAGGTAGACCAGAGAAGGAGAAGAAATAATTTCCTGCAATGTAAGTGATAGAGTGTGGCACAGTGTGTCACAGGGTGATGAACAATGCCATTTGAAAATTCATTCCTGTAATTAAGTCAAGCAATTCTGGATATGACTTGACCTTTAAAAATCACCAGCTATTTATCCATATTTCAAAGAAAAGCCTGAAATTATTGGTGTTTATAAATTGGACACAATTTACAGTTTGTCAGCAATAGCACTATTAGCAGGATGAGGACAGAACTGCATTGTTAAATAGCTAAAACAAGCAAGTATCCTCGTAAACCAAGGAAAAGAAATAGGTCCATAAAAGAGAAGTTTTGATTAGGAGGTGCAGAGACTTAACATATGGTATGAATTCTTTTCAGCCTCATTTCCCTGTGGTTCTTGGCATGCACATGGAGGAATTAAAGAGCTTTATCCCTCTGCAGTATGAAGAGGTCAGTCTGTTCTGAGGCAGCTGGAAATTACATGTCCTGAGAAATCTCATATAATTTTCTCTAATTGCAGCCAAGACTAATGCAAGGCAGTTAGAGAACATATAGAATAATCCTCCCTTTCTAGGTTGTAGACTGAGTGATGTGCAACACATATATCAAACTAGAATATTGCCTAAAACACTTCTTTCCAAAAGACTTGAGTCTCAAAAATTAAAATCTTGAAGAAAGGAGATTAAAGGACACAGGAGCTGATGGTTATGCCCATCACCCATGTGCTTACACCTACACATACACATCCATATTCTCCCTCTCTCACGAAAGTCAGTTCCTTCTGACTTACTGAGTGAGAAGGAAATGTGGCTGGATGCATGAAAACATTTTTTTTATTCCTTTTGGAGGCATTGCAAATATTCTAATAATAAAAGGATGAGACACGAAGACCACTCATAGCAATAAAAAGACAGCTGGAAAGTCACTATGGTACAAGTATACACAGTGTACGGGTCCATCAGTTATATATTTATATGGCTAATCTGCAGTGAAGACAGCACATGTATCACTGTTGCCATAGTTACAGTGGCCTTGTGGGGCACATATTGTATCACTCTTGTCTTGCACTTATTTACTAGAAAAAGAAGCGATTTCATCTATTATTTATATGGTTCCTTTTTCTTTCACTACTTCATCTCCACTCTGAGCTACCATACAGTCACTTCACTTTCCCACAGCTCTTGTGGCTTATATGATTTCAAATTAGACAACCACAAAAATGACATGATATAATTTTCTATTGAAAAATATAAAGCCTCCCATGATCTTATGTGAATATGAATTCCAGACTGTGCCTTTTTTTGATAAACATTAAACACAGTATTTTCAACATGATTTTCAATTATTTTCCAAGACTGGAAGGAAATACAAGTGAACTCAATTGTTAGATCATGTGCTATGAAGTAAATGAAGCAATTGTTGTATTTATTATTTTAATCTTCAGTAATTCAACCTTCTCTTGATGCAAAGTTCATTGCAGTCTTCAGGAATTATATTGATTTAATGATGGTTTACTGATGATAACAAAGCTATAGTCATGTAGCTGATGTCTTGGGAAGATAAATCAGACAAAGAAAATAAGAAAGTGCTTCTTTTAGTTATTTTGGGGTTTATAGCTTAAAATATTTGTCAAATACATTACAATATAGTTGGCCACAACACTGAATAAACAATTTCCTAGGAAATGAAAGTAAAAGAAATGATTACAAATAAGGCTCCACATACTTCAGCTCAGCACTGTAAGCACCTTATATAGGGTGAAAGGAGACTGTGCTTTTTGGACTGTGCTGAGGCATGTGATGGAGAGAAAAGGGGCTCTGGGAAAGTGCAGTGTGCAGGCTCTGGGGGACACATTTGGCCATAGCTCAGAAGCTGGAAGCTTGAACAGCGAATGGCCACAAAGGGGATCTAAAAATGCTCCCTTTAAATCCTCTTTGTCTTTTTTTTTTTTTTTTAATTAAAGTGGCAGGAATATAGAGTAAAGCTCATTTCAGCAGCTGTGAATGCATTTCTTACTCGGGCAGGTGGCAGTCCTTGTGGTTTCACTGTGGCTTCTGTATGAGCACAGAGTTTTTTGGTCTTGTCTTATTGATTTACAAAATGATGTGCTGTGATCCTTCCTATATTAAGTAAAAGCATGTTAAAAATTAAAAGAAAACAAGCAAAAAAAAGCAAACACCAAAAAACACAATAAAAAGCCAACAAAACCCCCAACGGTATATGCACCAGAGAAACAGATTCCTGGTGGCTGGAAAACTTTAGGCTCCAAAATACAAGATATTACAAGAGACCCAATGTCTTTTTTGCGGTGTGCCAAACTGAGATATGTTACTGTGCTTCCCTGAAACAGCACTAAAACTTTGTGTACCCATGCCCTTGCCCTGATGCAGTTCCAAGGTCCTGTGGATGTGCATGCCTAGGCTGCACAGGCTGTTTCTCCCCTACAAAGTGAAAGTATACTTATGATATGGACAGAAATACTTAGTCTTAATTCTGGTATGAACTGGTAATAAGAGCAGTGAAGTATAGCAGTACAGCATTTGGAACAGCACAGCAAAACCAGCTTTTGCTTGCTATGTCCAGATATACTTTTGAAAGTCACTCCACTAAATTATCAATTAAATCATTTCTGTCATTTTTCTGTAGCATCCCAAGAGCCTGAATTTCAGCTGAGCTACTTAATTGCCATCAGATGACAGCCTAATCCAGTTTGGTTTTAATCTTTCTGTAAACATGGGGCCTATCTCCTATGAAAATGTTTTTAAGGGTCTCCTCCAAACTAAACCCCAAACTCCATGGTGACCCTGCAACATAAAACAAAACCATTTGAATTTGACAACCACCCTCTTAAATCTAATGTCACATCCCAGATTCAGGCTGACAAGGAGTTTACATTTTGCTGTGGTTGGCTTTGCACCATGTCATCCTGTCCTGTCAGACTTACTGGAAACTTAATACAGGAAAGGAGCCATTGCAGGTACAGCAGAATTGACAGCCTGGGAGCAGGAGGCTGCCACCCAGGACAGTTGTCACCTTGACTTGCACAGCCCTCTTCAAACACACTCTTAATCTAGGCTGCAAACACATGTTGGTGTCGCTTGCTCATCTTGACACTAAGCTGGAAAGAGCTATGAGGGCTGCTAACCTCAGCAGCATCTCATTTCATGTGTGAGTAATAAGTCTGTATTTCCCAGGGGGAGATGCATACTAATGGCTTGAAACTGAGAGGTGATGAGCATTTAAAGTCTCTGCTGAAGTCATCTTTTAGTATAGAAGGCACCCTAACAATTTCAGATGCTCCTACTCCTCCTCGGATAAGGACATAAATAAAGCTCTGTGTTTTTCTGTAGTTAATAAAAGAGTTCCGATGTCTTCTGTATAGAGGAAAAATAATATACTGCCATTTAGGTGACTGCTTTGTACTTTTTAAAATGTGCTTATCTGTTCTATTTAGCTGTTTTCAGTGAAGCAATATCAAAGGGTTATAAAACAGTCCACCTAATACTGTGAGCACACACTGTGAATTTCCACATATTTGTCAAGTTGTATCAACATTCAGCTAAGTGCAATCCTGTGTTTCTTACTGGTTTGTGGCAATCCTTCAGTGTGCTAATTAGGAAACACATGTGTTTCTCCAAGACAATAATGATTGATTACTGAGTTCCAAGAGTGAGAGCTAAAAGGAGTTTTCTGGAGTTTTTTCTATTCCAATTAGCAAAAGCTAAACTGCTTGAGAAAGACATTTCTAATTAACCCCCCATTCAAACAAAAAATATTTCTAAAAGAGTTCAACCTTTTCTGCGATATGTTTCACCTTTTAGTTCAAGACAATCTAGCAGTTGCCTTTTTATATAACTTATATAGAAAAGTTAAATAGTATTTGACAAGGCGTAGTTAACAATGCTCATCTTATTTTATTTGTACAGTGGGAAGGTATGAGAATGGAAAAGCAGATTCCTGTCTCATAGCTGTCTAGAAAAAAAAAACAAAGAAAATAATTAGGACCAGGTTGAATTGTTTTCAGCATGGCTTAAAAGCATTCAAGGTTTTCCACACATCTAACACATTATTCGAAGTTTCAATATATAAAACCTGGAAGATCCTAATCTCTGAATTTGAGGTTACTGCATACACAGAAGAGTCCTCTTCCCCAGCTTTTATGTTATTGCCTGTTCTTTCAGACATCACTGAAATGATGTCAAACATTTTTCACTCTTGAGAAAGAAATAAATCTTTTCTTTCCAGCTGAATTGCCTTAGATTCATAGGTTCCAATTTTTCCAAGTGAAGAGATGATACCAGCTATATTACAATATTTTAGCAGACAGAACCTCAGAGGAATGGAGTCAAGAAGGAAAAGACTAAGGAGCACTATTTGCATTCTTTTTTACTCTCTTTTTTCCATCAGAACAGTCACAATCAATAGGAGGTTTATGCTAGGTATATTCAGTGAGTTTAATTAAACATTTGCCTGTCCCCCATGAGCTTTCAACAGTGGGAAACCCTCTCAGGGGGGAATTTCATTCAGTCTAAGGCGCCCACAACCTCTGCTTTTGCCCAAAGACCACTGCAACCCCAGGAATGGGCTGCAGAGATTTCTGTAGAGCTCTGGGGTGTGTGCATGGAAGAGGACCTTCACACTCATATTTAGCTAATGTTATTAGCAAGACTTCTTTGTCAGGCCTGGGGACTTCATACAGTGCCATGCCACCAGAAATCACAAGCTCTCACTGTTGAAAACTTAGCACTATAAAGACATATCAGCATAATCTGAAAGTAAACAGTAACATTTTCCTTTATTTTCAGCGGTGTTAAGTGCTTGCAGCTCCTACTGACTTCACACTGATTTGTGGGTACTCAGCATTTCTGCAAGTCAAGTCATTCAACTTGAAATTTTCTTGCTTTTGTAATTTTTTAAATAACCTTAATAATAGTGGCACTTCTGTATGAATATGATAGCACAACAGAAGTAGATTTTGCTTTTGGCCATGTGACCTACTTTGGAGCTACTTTCACAGTCAATTATTCTTTTGGCTTCTCTATCGTTTCACAGTGTTAATACTTTTTTTTTTAATGAAAACCTAATATTTTATTATCACATAGGAGAAAAAATTCTTGGCCCAAACTGCCAAGAAAATGTGACTACATAAGTGAGATATCGTGAATTAGAACTGAGTCAACATTTTTAAGACTTCAATACACAAATTAGGTTCCTCCACTATTACTGAATCTCAAAAAGTAACCTTATTCTAAAACACTCAGTAGTGAGAAGGTTGCACAGAGGCCAGTGGGAGATTCTAAGCACTGAATGTTTCAGACATTGAAGTTATATATTGACATGCCTGAAATACTGATTTAGTCTTTTGGTATTGCTTCTCAATTTGAAAAATTCTGTTATGATTTTGAGATCTGACAGGGGGGAGCTGAGAAATTGCTCACTGTTGCAATATAACTTGAGGGTAAATTAATGGGGGGAGGGAGGAAGTAGGTTATCGCATCAGTTCCTGCTTTACAATCAGAAATCAATATGATTGTAAAATGACCCTTAAAAGTGATCATTAAATGTATTACTTAGTGGTTCCAAAAGTTACAAAATTCAGCTCTCAGAAATAACTTCCACTTGTTTCTTGAGTGTTGTATTTTTATTAATAAATTTAATAACTAGTATATGAATAAAAATTAAAATATTTCGTGAGCCAGGGAAGAGGGGCCACTACATAAGTTACAAGGCCAGAAGACATCATTGTGATCATGCTGTCTGGCACCCTTTGCAGTCATGTCTCAGACCACCTCCTCTGCACATCCTCAGAAGCATCTGCTTGGCATGTGGTTCTTAATGTAGGGAAGAAGGTAGAAGGCTGAGGAATTTAAACCTTCCTGGTTAAAAGCCCACTTCTCCACCAGCAGATTCTTACCAGTTGCAGATACCTCCTCCTTCTCATATTTCCCTTTTGGTTTCCACAGGCTTGCCAGGTACCCACTCACCTCTGCCCCCAAAATATTTTCTAAATTCCAGCTTGAGAACTGCAGCTTGAGACGTGGCTGATGTCAGACAACTTCCTAAATTAATTCCTGTTTAAAATAGAGCTTCTCCTCAAGAAACAAAACAAAACCCAACAACAACACCCAAACCAAAGGAGAGGGGAGATAGCCAAGGGATAGAGAATTCACCACAGTGCTTTGCGAAATCTTTCCTATGGTGAACTCCCAGCAGAGTCAAGAACCTGCAGCTCATTTCTATTGCTCCAGCCACTGGATCTAGTTATACTTGTCTTCTGGACTCAGACGCAGATCTGCATTTCACTTCTCCTTGACAACATTCGTGAGCTTTGGTGAAGTGCCCCATTAACCTTCCCTTTGCAACTTCTCAAGCATTTTATTATGCAGTACATTTCCAGGCTTCTAATTGTAGTCTCCTCTGCGCCCACTCTGACCTATTAACATGCTTCCTGACCTGGAGACACTAGACCTAAACTGGCAAGAGTCATATTACATACAAGAGGTGGATTTAATTGTACCTATACCAAACAGAGGTGTAAAGTCATCTCGAGATTTCTGACTCAATTTTTTCCTGAATCATGACAGGAGTGCATTAATTCTTTTGAATGTTGACCTTGTGAGCTCAACAAGAACTTATAATCAGGTGAATATGTGCCAAAAACTGCATTTTCCATTGAAGGTTACTGTGTGCAGTGCTCATATACTTCTTATTAAAGAGGGGTTCATATTATGCTGGTCACGAATTCTTATCAGTTTCATAAGAGATGCTATCTTCCATTTGCCTATATCTAATTGTGTCCAATATCACTGTTTTGCATAAGACCCTGGCAATTTTCTTTGCACCTAATGTGACCCTTAAAGTGTCAGGCAATTTCACAGTTATTTCAGTCTCGTCTTGAATTATACGGTTCTGTTGTTACAGAGCTTATGTTGAAAATACCATTGTAGTAGCAGATTAACATTAATGCCTTCTTCATATATTCTCTGACATTAATTCTCTACCTCAAGTCTCCTACATGAGAAAGCACCTGACAAGAAGAGAAGAAAATATTATACATTAATGAAACACAAGGAAAGAGAGAAGATTTAAAACAAAAACAAACAAACAAACAAAATTGATTTAGGTGCCTCAGATGACTTTGTAAGAAATGGAGAAATACTGGGCCCTGAGGCTGCCTGGGACTGACAACTGCCTGAAAAACAAGTAGATCAGTTGGTAAAAAATGCCAGAGAGGAGAGTATATTTACAATGCATTCTTTCTCTTAGACATATGCCTTTAGTTGCCTATACATGCATCTTAGATTCCTATATGCAAGTAGATTTGTAAGCAGGAATTCATTCACACAGACATCTCACTTGTATAACAGGTACAAAGCAAAGCCTCTTGATCCTTTTAGATATGATTGAGAGGAGGGCTGTCCATTTTCTGTATGTTGGTTAAAGCACTCAGCCAGGATGGGTCTTAGCCCCTTGACCATGCAGGATTCACACCCACATTTTCTCCTTCCAGACATGCATTTCACTGAATGACTTATGCTTTTAATCAATAATGTTTCAATGTCAATTACACATTTAACTGCAGAAACAAAGACTCAAATCACAGCATCCTTGGCTGGATAGTCAATTTGCATGCCATAAGGTCAATGTTTCTCATTTCATCTGTGTCTGCCCAAGCCTTGGGGCTGCAGGGCAGTGTAGGTTCAACAAGCAAGTTGGAGTGACCCCTGGATATAAGACTAATGTTAAGAATGTCTGAAAAAAATGGGAGTCATTCCTTTGCATCTCTTCCTGCTGCTTGGGTGAGGGATGCTTTCTTTAGTAATGACATTGGGAATTGCCACCAAGGCTATTGTGGGTTCCATTGAGGCTGCTGTGGAAAAGGCATGAGCACCAGTTTGGATGTGGTGCCACATTAGCTGCTGCCTGACAGTGCCAAACACAATTCAAGCTTGCCTGCTAACCCAGGCCTCTCATGGTTATACGACATCAGATGTGGGAACTCTGCATGGTCAAACACAGGAAAGAACAAGCACTTAGAAAAGGATCTCTTAGCCAGCTTGGCAATCTTGGTTTCCTTTGTAAGGGTAGAAACAGCCACCCTTTACCGATTTTAAAGATGGAATAAGGTTTTTTCTTGAAATGCCTGTCAATCTGTGCTGGCTACGGTGACTAAAGTTAAATGAAGTAAACATCCTTAGGCCATCACCTCAGTTTGTAAAGCAGGTGAACTTCAGGCACAGAGGGAGCTTTCTGAGAAAAAGCTTAGGTCCTCAAGGAGCTAACTGGGTTAGGTCAAAATCTTTTCATTCTCTCATGTTAATTTAGATGTCTGTGTTTTCCCATTATGCTTCCCTGTTGGCACCTAAGTGATTTTTAGTTTGTCCAGATTCTCTAGGCAATATAACAAAGACAAGACAATTCCTTTGTCCCTTGAAGCACTAAATAAAGCTAAAACAGCATGACAAACTAATGTTATTTTCTAGCATCATCCTTAAGCACCTTCATTATTTTCTCTTTGTATTGCATTATACAACAGTATCCTATTTTCTGAGCTATGTGGGGCTCAGTGTACACCATTTAAGGGAGCTTAAGAACGTACTCTGACAATGAGTGATCCTACTCTCCATATGACCCAGCTGTTATATGACAGAGGATTAATGTCCGCACAATTCTCATTTAAAAAGTTAAAATGGATTGCATTATTTGTGCTTTGTAATGTTGTACTTCATTTTATCTTGTCCAAGCAATATTATAAAGGGCTGCCTAAAAAGAAGTGCAATTTTAAAGGAAGAACTTAACTGTTTTGTGAACATGTCAAGAGTAGTCTTCAGTTTTCATACTGAAAAAAAAAAACAAAAACCAAAAAAAAAATTCAAGTTTCTTTCCATATTTTCTGTTCCTTGAACAAAATCTGAGAAGTGGAAAACTCTTATCTTCTCATTTAAATTACAAGAAAAGAAATATCAAGGATTAATCTTGCGTTCTCAGCAGGTGAGATGCCAATATTTGACTTGTAGAATTAAATTTTTCTCATCAGTATAAATTTACAATTTTTGAAACAACTGATTCATATGAACTCCATGTTCATATCAGATTAATGACTAACTTTTGATTACCAGCCTCCACAGTGAAAATTAACAAAGATTTCTATCATACATTTCCCCTCAGACAAGCTGAATTTTTATTTGGAAATATTGCACAAGAGTAAATATCTTAGTCAATTCTTCAAGAATATGCTAATAATCTGAACAGATTTTAGTTTTAAGAAAGCTTTGTTAGCTATAAAATTAATATATAAACACTATTTGTTTATTTCTAATTGTTTGTCTGAACCTTGATTTTGTCTCCAAGATAAAACAAATGTAGCAACTGGGACTGTCAGCCCCCACTGTTCTAACAAAATGCTGTGCTGGAAAGAAAACAAGTGTATATATATATATATATCTCCAAAGTCAATTTTACTTGTTTCTTCAAAGGATATCTTCTACCATCTCTAGATTTGGTAGTTGGGATTACAGTTTTTGCAGTTCAAATGTTAACTTCTTTCTAAAGTAGAATTCAGGTGGAACTAAAGTTTTCTGGATATTCCTTTCAGCTCCATTTAGCATGTTTGGCAATGATTCACTTGTTTGATAAAATCTGCAAAGAAGCAAACATGCCTGAGTCTTCAGAGTTTAGAACCATCTGTGATAATATCTGCCAGTAAGCCAGCATCATCTTCTCTCTCCTCTGGCTTTTGCAAGGCTTCCAGTAATTTTGAACTGTTGTTCTATGTTTTTTGTCCATCAAGAACTGACACTTCTGGCTACTTAATCTGAAGTTAATATTTCCAGGGTGTTCCTCTGAACTATAGGGATACTATCTCTCCCATATCCATTTGCTTCTCAGCAGATTTTCTTTCACTTAAGATCAAACTTTCTACTCAGCTGGGACAAGTTAAAGCTTTTGCTGTCACTCCCAAGTACTGTGTTTTGATACAGAAAGACCTGATTCTTTGTGGGTTCTTCTTTTACCCTGAGGAGAAACTCTACTGAAAGATGTGAGTTCCTGTTGTTTCAAAATCTGAATTCAGCTCATTCTTTTAGCCAGCAGGCAGGCAATACAAAGCCACAAGCTCAGTCTACTTCCTCCTTTCTTTGATTGGGCTTTAGGAATTATGTTTTGAGATTCGGATGCCATTTAGAACAAAAAGATTGTGGTGTATTGTACCTTTAAAAGATCTGACACAAAGAAAGCAAAATAGGTTATTTTGCTTTGTTTTGTTTTATGCACAAAATAAATCAATAAAGTACCAGTATTAAACTCTTAATGATTAAATTCTTAATGATTAATTTCCCTCACTCTAGGCAAAAGAAAGGGCAATGCCCCAGACTTCTTCAGCACATGAAAGAAAAGATCAGAGTTTTCCTCATAACTAACAGGCAGTGAGTCATAAAAATTATTAAACTATTTTTTTTCTGTTGTGAATAGAAAAAGCAGAAACTGCAGCATTTGTGAACCTATCAAAGAGTTAAAACCCATAAAGATGGGTTAAAGAAAAAGTAGCCAGTACTTATGCAGCTAAAAAATTTGATGCAAAGTAAATGAAAATGCTTGCATCTTCACTACTAAAGATCTTATATTTCTCCCGAGTTCTAATGCTTAATTTTCTTCTTGCATCCACATATTTTTATCTTGGCTGATTTATTTTGTTTACTTGCTTTTTAAAAGATCCTGAAGCATATTCCCCAGCATTTGCGATATACTTGGAGAGAAGTAAATTAGAAATTATCAGAATATGCAGTTTCCAAAAGAATAAAAGATCAAAAGTAAGCTACTTCTAATTAGCATATAATTAGTTAATAAATGGAAGCAAGGGTGACACATCCTAGGACAGTTAGTTAAAAAATGAATAGTTTAGGATTAAAGACAGGACTGTCCTGTGTTTGAGGATCTGACAGCGACAAACCTACTGGAAATTAATACTACAAAAAGTGGCCAGAGTGAATAACAAATGAGTCAGAAAAAACATGTTTCTGAAGCTACCATTTTTGGGAATTACATAATGCTACCATTTCACATCAGCACAGCCTTGCACTTACTAAGTTAGAAACAGCAAGACAGAGGTACAATGAAACTCAGTTTACTGAGAAACTAAATCTTGCACAATATCCTTTTCTGAAAGCTACTTAATTCCTGGAAAGAATTATTGCTGGGTTCGTAATGCTGCAATTTGATATATGCAGAAAAATATGAAACCTTAGTATAAATTTCAAAACCTTGATGTTCTTTTTCATATACTGTCTCTAATTTTTTGTTCACTTAATCATTGCTATGAAATACCAAAGGAAAAACTCTTCATACCAAGGTTCAGAATGTTAACAATCTAAACATATATTTATTCCCCTAAAAAGTAACTCTGTCTCTTGAGTAAGCATCCACAAACCCAGTAAAATGGTAAAAGTTGCTCAGTAGCATTGTAACTTCTTTATTTAGATGTCTAATAATAGACACCCACAACCATTATTTTTAGGCTCTAGGCCAAACTCATCAAGCAATTGAACACTCTGTATAGCACTGGATTTCTCTTTCCTCTGACTTGTAGGAAGGCCACAGACAAGCTACAAAAAAAAAAAAATCAAAAACCTCCCCTCACTATTCTTAATAATTGATCAGTGAAAAAAACCTTATTTCTAAATGTTTCTTTAATGCCAGATTGTATTCTAGAATATGTTATTGCCCCAGTTTACCAGAGATCTATTTTTGAGAGGAGACGTTTTGCCAAGAAAACATTAATGAAACACAAACCTGTTTGGATTTCCAGAATTAATTTCCAATGTCAATGTTTGTTGCAAAATTTTCATGGTTTTGATATGCGTAGTAAACCTCACTGGTACTACAGTACACCACCAAATTCCTTTGCAGATGCACATCTTATCCAGCATGTAGAAGAGAAATAGCAAAGAAATGAGGTTGGAACTCCTTGATATCTTCTAGCCTGGAAAGCACAAATGGATCAGAGAACCTCTGAGACAGAAGGAACTTCTAAAGGAGTCAACACCCGGGGAAGTCTTTTTAAGAAGAGAAATGGCCTCTGCTGGGAAGTCAAAATGTCCTATTCTGGGTCTTTAAGAAAGAGTAAAGCAGGAAACTGAAGGGGAATGCATTAGATATGCAACATAATTCTGGCAGAATGAAACATTTACTTTGTACATGGCTTATTCTAAAGAGACTCAGATGTGTATTTGCAAAATAAACTCTTCATAGCTGAATAAACACTGTAAGTTCAGATTGTCAGCATCACAGATGGCACTTCTTTACTATTTCTACAATTATACTACAACAGTAGTCTTACAGCATACAGAAGCATGATATTTGCATTAGTACACATATGAAAAGTTCTAGCAGACTAACAATGCAGAAGATCTTACATTAGAAGTCATGTGATGTGTTTCAAGAGATTTTTGCTTAAAGATGTTGACTTCTCAATAGGGTGAGCAGAAAAAACAAAAGGCTATTTGCAAACGTTCATAGGCACATAAGAGGCATCATGAACTCCAGCTGAGATCGAAGCAGGGGGGAGTGATGTCTGAGATGTTTCACTATCCAGAAGAAATGAGCACTCTACTGATGCTGCACAACATGTGTCCAGATGTATGCCTACTTTTTCCCCATCCAGGTGAACCATGGAGAGAGTATTCCTTCCCCTCTGCCATGCTCCAGGCATGGCCAGACATTGCACTGGAGTGTGCCAGTTGGCCTAGGCCAAAACTGTGCTAGAAGTGTGCTGGCAAACAGTGTGCACAACCACATACACGCCTGTGTTCATGCCTCTGCCTGAAGTAGTGTGTTGGTGTTGACCCAGAGAAACTTATTTCCTTAGTTAAAGACAGCTTTTGGACCTAACTCACTCTTTAAATATTGTATCAAGTATTTGAGCTTTGTCAGTGGCATGCTATGTTAAGCAAAAGAGAAGTATGTCACACATTATGCTGCTTTTGGCTTCCTCTGGCAATGTTAGAAAATACTCAATCTTTAAATAATGGATGTAGAGATAAAATATGTGGTCCTGGAATTCTGATTTTAAGGGTAGATACATTATCTGATAACTGAAGTGCTAGAAACAAAGCTATGGAGCCCCAAGTGAAATAGCCACAGGCTGAAAAATTTCCTATGATCTAAATACTATTCATCTCCATTAATAAATACAATGCAGAAGATGAAATGCAAATCTTTAAATGGATTCTGAATGTTTGCAATCATTCTATGCTGTACTTAGAAAGTTATTTCATGAGCTATAGTCTTTATTTCAAGCAGATAGAACAAGAATTCACAAACACTCCCTTGACCTTTCCAGCATGGAGTATAGTAATAATCAGATATCTTAAGACACAAAATTATCCTTTTTTTTTCCCATCAGGCTGTTTTCTTCACATGTGGGGGAGGAGGAAACCCAGCTTAAGGTCTCCAAGCAGCTACAGTTTTCCTGCAAATACTAATGTATCTCAGAGCTTCAAGAGTCGGTGAGCAAGTAGGCTAACAAACAGAAATAGAGAAATCTTACCATCATTAGTTTGCAAGGAGATTTTAGCCAGCAATCTGTAAAACACAAAGTGTTTCTGTTGTTATGTAAGATTACAGATAAGTACTATAAGCAATTCAGTTTACACAAGATTAATGTTTTTGCACATCTGCTACCTTAAAAGAAAAACATTGTGTCAGGCAAAGTCAAGCAAAAGTTCTTCCCTAGACATATATATAGCATAACACCTGAGAATTTCATTTTCTTCTTGACAAACTCCTGCTTATTCACTGTACAGCTTCCATATTTTAAATGTAAAGTATTCACTCAAGGAACTGCCTCTCCTGCACAGCCTGTATCTGTAAGGATTTTATAAGAGGGATAACAAATGCAAAAGTTTTGCTGTTGATACTAAATTATTCAATACAACAAAACCAAAATACAACTCAATAGAATTATTAAAGGTTGTTAGGGTGTTGGGTAGCTGAGCAATACAATGAGGGTGTTATTTATTTACAACAACAAAACATTGCATGTGTGGAAAAGTAATTCTAACTATACATAACTGTCAGTCTCTAGATTAGCTGCTGCCTCTCAGAGAAATTTTAAACTAACTTTAACAGTTCAAAATATCAGGTCAGTATTAAACAATGAAAAAAAAAGAAAACCAGAAAACTGTCAAAGTTGGAAAAAACAGCAAGAGAAGAAAAGAGTGAAGAACAGAAAACATGAATATGATGCTATGAACTGGTGATGTACCATCATCTTGAATGCTTTGTTTATCTCTCTCTCCCATCTCAGGAAAGTATCCCATCTCAGGAAAGAATATTATACAACAAGAAAAGCCAAGAGGAGGGTTATAGGGCAAGGCAACTATATGGAGAGAGATTACATACAGTAGGATTCTTCAGCCTTGAAAAACAATTGCAGCGAACTACAACAGATGTATAGGCTATCATGAGTAGCTTGGAGAATAAAAAAGGAGAATGACAGTGCTTCTTGTAATACAAAACTGAGAGCCATCCTAAGAAATTAGTACATGGAAGGTTCAAAGAAAAGAAAAATCCATTCTTCAGACAGAACACTGTTCAAGTATAGCTTCCATTGCCATGGAGGATAGCAAGGCCCAAAGGTTTACAGGGGCTCAAAAAGCAGTTAAACAAACCAATCAACATGTATGGTCTGGATCCAGAAATAATTCCAAGATAAGGGCTATGAGGATCTGCGGACAGCCCAGCTAATTTCCAAAGGGGCAGTTTTTACGAGCAATCAGCAGTAGGAGATGTGAACATACAGTGATCTCCAGACAGAATGGTGTCAGGGTATTTGGCTGTTAGACTCAAGCAAATCCACAGAGATCTGCAAATTTTCTGAAGTTAATTTCCTGAGCATAGAAGAAGACATGCTAGTGTAACAAACAGCCACTTCTTGTTGCATTTCTTTCCCTGCTCTAAAAGGGGTGTCCTAATAGGATACTTGTACTGACTGATTTTTTTTCTGTAATGTTTTAAAAGAAAATATTAATTTATTTCTTCTCATAGTTCAGGAAAATAGAACAATTCTCATTAAAAGAGTTTTTCAAGAAAATTCAGGCTTAGATTGTGCAGGGCTTCAGTCTAAACGTTTCCAAGCATGGCAAAGCCATAAGCAGTGAAATAGACTTTTTTTAAAAAAGAGGATATTGCAAACAATTTGAAAACTCTTTAGGATTATTGGTCCTACCTTTCAGGTTAGGATGAGCAAAACTATATGGGATAATTTTTTAATAATAAAAATTGTTTAATTTTGATTCTGATAGAAAGAATATTTGAAAACACACATACATCACAAAATCAGATTTTGAGACACCTTCAATCTCAAGTTGGTATGGCTGAATCAGAAGGATTCTTGCTTTAGAGAAGGCTGTAGCTACTTGAACTTCTGACCTCCTGGTAAGAAGTCCAGTATTTTAGCCTAATTTTCCACTGAAATTGAGTTTGAGTAAAATGCCAGGCTATAAATTAGAAGGGATGATTCTTTGCAAATAGCAAACACTATTATGAAGGTGGTAACCTCCAGCAGAATTGGCAAAATGACAGATGGGGATGATAATGGCTTAAGCTACTGCAATGAGATTTGCTCGTCTGTCAGAGACCTTAGAGAAACGAAATAGCTGGCTGACTGGGAACAAGTCACCCTTCACAGCACTTCAGCATTTAGTTTCACCAGCTGAGGCCCAAGCTGCAAGCTGTTTCCACTTTATAATGCCATTCCCTGAAGCTATCAATTCTGGATGTCATATAAACAGCGACAGCATTAGCACAAGGATATTTACTGCAGCCTGGTTGAGGCAGGCTATGGCAGTGGAAAAGGAAGGAGTTAGCATACCTCAAAGAGATGGGAGCATTTGTTTCCCTCTGTTGCAGTTCTTGCAGGCAGGAGAGCTGAAGAGAGCGGGGAACACTTTTGCTCTGCAATGCTGGCAGTTAAGATGCTATTTGAAAAAGCAAAGGGACCTACTAGTTAAAGTGGGACTGCTAGTATATGTAGGAGGAACTGTTTTTTCTCCACTATGTAATATTGCTTAGTGAATTTGGGGTGTGGGAATATCAGCACTAAGTGACAACTAGGACAACCCAATCAGGACAAAAGGAGGTTTGGCTCTTCCACATACCCTCTCTCCCTCCAGCTACATTGTGCATGTGTAACAGTAGTGATAGTTGAAATGTTGTTTCATTGCAAAAAGTAACACTGAAGTCCCCTTTACTCTGTATTCTTTCCCAAGCCTAAAGCCTCCTTGGGCTTCCCAAATCATTCTTGGAACTTCAGATCCACAGAGGCCTGAGAACTCCAGAAAAGGTTATTGCATTCATCAAAGACATGACTGTTAGTAAAAAGCTTAAAGTGTTTTCCAAACCACAATTATTTAATTTGATATTTTACTTCCTGGTAATGTCGATATAAAAAATTCACCTTGAATCAAAAGCTAATAGCTTTTTAGCAAGAAAAAGGAAATTGATATATTAGTTTCTTTTAGAAAACTTTCATCAGGAGTTTTTCTACATTCACATCTGCATAAAAAGGAGAAGAATTTACCTCACAGCAACAGATTTACTTTTCCTCAGTTACAAATCTATGAAGGAAGAACAGGTTAAAGAAAACCTTTTTTAATCAGTAACAAATAACATCCTGCAAAAGATCTGAATTTTAAGAATAAAATTGTCAAACAGACTTCAGGTACAGCCAGTTGTAATACCATATGGTTTTGTCATGTGCCCAAGCTCTAAGAACCTGGCTGGAGCAAGAATTAAAACCTATATAGAATAATGCCTTTGAGATGATAGGCTGCATTTACAATTGTTTTGAGAAGAAGCACTGTGTCTCTTACTTTGTCTAATGCTTTGAACATTTTCCTATAGATGAAGCATGTCCTTATGTATAAGAGACTCACCACAGTTTCTTTTGACTTCCAAGGTGCTCTTTGCTGCTAGGGAAAGTAGTCATGGGTAACATATAGTCAAAGAAATACTTATGCATGTTACAAAAATGGGCAAATGCATTTTAGTAACAATAAATTCAAGTGTGAGGGATGAGTGCTAGAAGAATTGAACAGTCGTACAGTTTATAGGATTTTACATTAACATCAATGACCTTCTATGTCATTGCAGTCAATAAAATGGAAGCCTCTGTTTACTATGCCATTCCAGATACAAAGTAAACACTATGCTAAGCATGCATAAGGAATAGAACAATCAATATTATTAGGAATATAATAATTATTTTATATGTAACAAAAATGCAGCTTTTCTATTATTCCTGTCTGGAATAAAGTGTAAGGTGTGTATAGTAAAGAAGCACGTAAAATTCGAAGAGTTATAAGAATGACTGAGTGCAAAAAAGCTGTTGCAAAGAGTTTTAAAAGGCTGAGACAACTTTCATTTTTATTTATTTTTCATTTTAAAAGCATTTTTCATTTTAAAAACATCTTTGCACAAGGAAGAGGATAATGCAAAAGAAAAAAAAAAAGAGAGAAAATAGTTTATCACCCAGCATGGGGGCAGCCAAACTGAGGAACTCATTACACACAAAGTCATGTTGTTCTAGAAATCAGAGAGGCTCAAAACGCATTTGAGAATTTGTTGGTACAAAGAGTTACTGTAATACCCTGCGAGAAGGAGGTCAGACTGCTCTGTCAAGACCTAATCCTTTCTAATCATTTCCTGCTCAGAAGAGGCCAGAATTAGGTTTAGCCTGTATGGGGTAAGCAATTCCACATCTATCTGTAACGAGGCCTGCATGTGTCTCTCATCCAGTGACCCAAAATCAGAATAAATACAGTATTTCGTCTGTCAAATCACACATAGCAGGACATACTAAAACTTTTTTCAGGATCGTTTAAAAATTATTTGGAACTTTTTACATTTGAAATTATTGTCCATGAGGAAAAAAAAAAATAAAAATTTACTAGTCAAATTTATGTCTTGGAAAATATTTTCTTCAAGGAAAAATATAATATCTGTGCTTTATAATAACAAATACAAGGTAGTTTTCAATACATCAGTACTCTAAAAGAGAAGCAAGAATGAAAAGGGTATGAAAAAAAGAAAAAAAAAGCAGAAGCTATTTAAGCTCAAAAATAAAAGGGATATCTGTCTGAGCCTAAGCAGTAAGCTGCTACATTGTCTGCTGGCACTCCTGCCCTAAGCACACATATGATCACAAAAAAAGGATGTCTTGGCTGCCTACATCCATGTTTCTGTTTTCAGATGGCGCTCAGCCTGTTTGCATATTGATTGGGAGCTTCAGTATGGGAATGGGTGCCAAGGTATTTTGAGTTTAGGTGGGCAGCTTGCATAAATAACATTACCAATACCATATCATTCATAGGAAGTCCTGTGAATGTGCCAAAAAATCATAACAGTAGTTGACATAATGTTTTGTGGAAAGAATAGTCTGCTTTAGACAGAAATAGAAGCCAAGACAGATCATGCTGCATAGCAGTACTTACATGGGAAGCCTACTTTTTCATCACTGGATTCAGTACTGGAGCTAAACACATGAAAAGATGAGTAAGCTTCCATCAAATGGCAAATGTTTGCACTAGAAAGCTGATTTACCCTCTCCCAATGGCAGTATTATCTTCAAGTCCACAGCACTATCTAGGGTTTCAGCAAGATAAGGATGTTGGAATCTTTCAGCATTGCACAGATAAAGCCTTGCAACTATAGTTCTGGTTAGGTATAAGGATAAGGAAAAAGTTCTTCACTGTGAGGGTGGTGAGGCACTGGAATGGGTTGCCCAAAGAAGTTGTGAATGCTCCATCCCTGGCAGTGTTCAAGGCAAGGTTGGACAGAGCCCTGGATGACATTGTCTAGTGTGAAGAGCACCTGCCCATGGCAGGGGGGTTGAACTAGATGATCTTAAGGTGCTTTCAAGGCCTAACCATTCTATGGTCCTATACGGAAACATTTGTCTCCTGCCTGCTTGGAGGTATTGCAGGGGATGAATGGAGAGGAATTGAAGCCCTAAGAAACTGGCATACTCCCCCTCCTCAGTCAACCAGCTGCATGTGCTATGACATAGTTGCACAGTCTGTGGAAACTTTCGTTGCATTTGTGGTGTGGTTGTGCAGAAACTGAATCAGGCAATTCCCCTTTGTTCTAGTACAGCTGTTCACAATCCTGTTAGGAAGCTTATTAAAAGTGCCATCAAAAGAAGGTGATTCCTCTGGGACAGACTGTTGGAAAGGAAGTTTAGGAGCAGGAGGAACTGATCATCAAGATTTCGCCCAGCTGGGTGAAGAAGGAAAACTACTGGATGGAGAGCAGGCAGAAGGAAGATGAACTGCTTTAGTTCTTCTGGCTACATTGAGCATCTACTGATATTTTATCAACTGGCTTTTCACGGTCTAGAAATAATATTTTGTTTGTTTTATTGAGTGTTTTATAGGAAAGTAAGATATTTCTTTTATAGAATTATAAAAGGCAATCTATGAATTGCAGTAACTTAGACAATTGTGCATTTGCCCTAGGCGATTACAGTGCTCACATATTTATCTGTATCTATTATTTTTTCTTTGATATTTCATATTCACTCTGATACTTTGGTTACCATTTTGTCCCTTGCTGTACCTTCTCTGAAATCAGATGACTTAAGAAATCTCCTGTCTTAGGCTGAGGCAGAAAAGAAATTAATTTACAGAACAGCTTCTGTTCTGTCACTCTGGATAGTAGTAGTTGTTATCCTCCCTCAGTCTAGTTGTGCTTACTTTTTCTTTGTCATCTTCTCCACAGCACAATATCACCATGTACTCTCTTATTTGGACAAGCATTTATTCATGGCAGTGTTTAAAACAGTACTGGTTCTCACAACTTGTCTTTGTGATCAAGTCCTGTGCACCTGGTAATCATGAAAGACTCGATACTAGGCCTTGAAGTCAATGAAAGATTCACCACTAAGTGGGAATGAAATCATACCAGTGGCTTGCAATTGTACTCCAAGATCATGGCTAGCATCCCTCCTGAGTTTAATGGACTTGGAATCATGGCCTATCCAATCAGTAAAGACCAGTGGGAGCCATTTTGCAGAATTATCATAGACAGTTTTCTATGTGGAATTTGAAGTTGCTAAAAATCAGTTTTACGACTAAACAAATACTGAAATGCTCCAACCAATGCTTTTTACTATTTTTTGTTTTTAAGCGAATTTTTCTGATTATAATAACCACTTTCCTGTAGCATGAAGAGCATAGTTATTAAATTCCACTTTTGGACAAATATGGATAAAAAGAAGGTTTTATTTAATTAGGTGGGATTGTGCTAACCTCTGGGTTTGTTATTTTTCTTACTGCAGGATAGATAGCTAATTATGTTTAATAAAATTATTTTTTATGAACTAAATGAGCCATGTTCAACCTTGCTTGAGGAAGAAGTATCTATTGATTTAGGAAAGACCAAAAATAACTTCTGACCTTATGGTCTTCTAAGCATAAGCAGTAAGACAGAGCTTAAGTCTTTTTTGGACTGATCCCAAAATGAATTAAAATGGGTTACCTACAAACACATAATTATGCCATTTATTTAGCTACAGATTACATTGTCCTATTTTTGGTGATGGAGGTAGAGACATTTTTTCAGAGACCACTGCAATTAAAATGGTTGACAGCTGATTTGTCTGTCTCCCAATCTTTGTACTGACATGTGATGTCTGTCTTAGAGACATGCTTATTGTAGCATATGATTTATGTATCCTTCCTTTGCATTTAATTGCGATGACACATCAGAATCAGAAACCAAAACTTTAATCAGCCCTAACAATATTTCAAATAAAAAAAACAAACCAAACAAAACATTTTCCCAACAGCTGTGCATGGGGAACTATGCAGCATCTTCTAAGTTTGAATCAAATTAATCTGATTGCTGGATTTGCTAGTTTACCATCTGAATTTTGCTTAATAGCTGATGTGTAAAATTCTCAGTGCTTTCAGCAACAGGCCTGCTGTCACTAGGAAGGTAGGAGGCACCTTAAAGCTACCTCTGCTGCCAATACATGTATATCATTACTAGTGACAGACTCCTTCATTCCCTCAGGGACTTGTTGTCAGACTGAGTTGGGCTGAGAAGCTGGCATTCTGATACCATGCTCCATCTCCAGCTGATTTGCCTTCTGGATATCTAGAACTGTACACAGTCATTTCAATCTTTTTTTTTTTTTTAAATAAAATGGACCAAATTAGACCAGATGTACATGGGTGAATTCACAGGGAAACACTGCATCTAAGCAAAGAAGGAGAGCATTCTTCCTCAACCAAAGCTGCGTCTGTGCAGAAGACGTGCTTCTCTCTGTAAAACCCACTTGTGGAAGCTAGAGTAAGGGAAGCAGCTATATAGAATCATAGAATCACAGAATCATAGAATAGTTAGGGTTGGAAAGGACCTTAAGATCATCAAGTTCCAGCCTCCATGCCATGGGCAGGGACAACTCACACTAAACCATGTCACCCAAGGCTTTGTCTGACTTGAACACCGTCAGGGATGGTGCATTCACAACATCCTTGGGAAACCCGTTCCAGTGCCTCACCACCCTCACAGTAAAGAATTTCTTCCTTATATCCAATCTAAACTTCCCCTGTTTAAG
>JANHGB010058177.1:0-12594 GCA_026283785.1 Coracopsis vasa
CTCTGGATGGCATTCCTTCCCTCCAGTGTATCAACCAAACCACACAGCTTGGTGTCATTGGCAAACTTGCTGAGGGCACACTCAATTCCACTGTCCATGTCACTGACAAAGATGTTGGACATGACAGGTCCCAACACTGATCCCTGATGGACACCACTCGTTACTGGTCTCCAGCAGGACATTGAGCCACTGACCACAACTCTTTGCTTGTGGCCATCCAGCCTGTTCTTTATCCACTGAGTGGTCCATCTATCAAATTGATGTCTCTCCAATTTAGAGACAAGGATGTCATGTGAGACAGTGTCGAATGCTTTGCACAAGTCCAGGTAGATGACATCAACTGCTCTATCCCTGCCCATCAGTTCCGTAGCCACATCATAGAAGCCTACCAGATTGGTCAGGCAGGATTTCCCCTCAGTGAAGACTGAGCTGGAGAGATTTCCTAAAACATGAATTTAATGTTAAACTAGTTATAATTTCTGCAACTGCCAAAAAGGTCGTCACTTACTGCAAGTCAACAGAATGAATTTACTGTAGAGATTCAAAAGCCCTATGAACTGACCTATAGGAAGTGCCTTAGTCAGGAGGAGTGTAAGTCATCGGGTTTAAGCAAATTGTTGCCTCTATGGCAGAGAAATTAAAAAGCATACCAAGCATATGCCACTTGCATTTTCTCCTGGACTGTTTAGAGAGAGACAAAACAGGATTGTCAGCCTCAACACCAAGGCACTCTACCTGGGTCATATGTGCCTCAAATAAACATACCAAAATTTTTCTTTTCACTCAAGGAATAAAGCACTTGCAGCGTACTATGGCAGAGCTATTAAAGAGCCCCTGAATGCTCCCTCGAAACAGCTTCATGTAAATCTGAGTCCAGGCCACTATGATTTAGCCTAAATGCTGAGCTTTTATTACATACTGAACCTGGTGACATTGGGAAAAAATTCAATGTCATATTCATCCACTATGCATTGATAGAAACTGATAGGCATGCATTAGTCCTGACAGCAAGCAGTGAATAACTGAAAGCTGCGTACAAAAAAGTTGAATCCTTGCCATACATTAAATAGATACCATGCATAGATTGATAGGTACATAGCTTTTCTTTCTGAGGAACAAAAAACAATAACAAAAAGGTAGCTTACGAAGAACTGTATGTGGGATGAATCGGTGACAGAAGCCAGCTTAAAGCAAAAAAAACCAACCCTGAACCCCAACACACAACTTTGAAAGTTCCCATGTTTGTACATGTCAAATCTTGACATCTTTCCTTTGAAAGGTTCGTTTATTTTATAATACATCTATGCACAATGTCTCTGCACTTTTAGGAATACTGATTAGACATCTGAGAGCTAAAACAATGTTCTTGCAGTGGGACTGCAAAGATTTTTCAGCTTATTTTTACTCGTGAAAGGCAAGGATAGCATAATGTTATTAAAGAAAACTAAGGTGTAGAAACAAACTGAAATTGTCATTTTATAAAGAAAAATTCTGACTGCAGCGAAATCAATGAATGAGAAAACGTTATGGTTTTGAAGCACTGCCTTACTCCATGGGTACGGTACAATCTGCAGGGGGAGGAGACAGTCCTGCCGTGGCAGTCCTGAGCAAAAGCTGTGCAAATTTTTGGTTCTGTTCTTCTCCATCTTCTCCTTTTGAAGAGCAATGTGGAAAGCATACTACCTTCAAACTTGAGCGCTTCTTCTCTTCAGAAAAGGCCAGAAATTACTTTTTCTTGCTCCATTTGTATGTGCTAAATTGATAACACAGGGGTTTTCTCGCTTCTAACAGATTTATGTTTGATTTGTTACAGATACATTTTCTGACTTTGAAACTTCTATTCTCTCACCTTAAATAGCTTTCAAAGTCATACAGAATTGAGATGGAGATAAGCACTAACATTTACCCATATTATTTTATGTAACTGATTATGTAAAGATCACAAGCCTGCTAGAAGGTAAAAATGTAGCATAGTACTCTTAGTATATCTTGAGTAAATCCTAAAATGAAATCTGCTAAGGCAGCTTCTTGATTCCCCCATAAATAAAATAAAAACGAAGCATGGGACAAGGCTATGCAGAACGAATAGAAGAAGCTGGATGTATGCATACAGCAAGCTCCTGATCTGTTTGTAGCTGTGTGTCCCAGTGACCTGAAGTGCTTGGTCTCAGGCTCTGGCTGCTGGGTGGTACTCCGATGGCATCCATGGTGTTCTGAGAGGGATCAAAGCAGAACATGCCAGGTGCATGTTTGTGTCTGTGGCACAGTGAACGTGCCACAGGGTAAAAACAGTCCTGAAAGCTCCTTGGGAACTTTCTACCTCTTGTGTGAGCAGAGGGACACCTCAACTCCAATCTGCGAAATGGAAGGAACATAACATAACACACAGCGGTCTGCAAACCATCTGTGGGATATTTGCTTATGGTCCACAAGGAGCTAATTAATTACATGATACTACTTCCCTTTGTTTCTAACTGGGAAAAAGAAAAAGAATGATGCAATAAATAATGTAAGGCATAAAACTGGACAGGCATCCACAAACATAGACACATGCTGCACTGCAGTACTGGGAAACATCCTCATTTAAAATATTTCTACTTATTTTTATGCACTGTAAATTTGACCCACAATAAAGATATATAGATAATTTTACATCCCAGCTATGACACTGCCACACAGTTCTCGAGCATTTAAAACAGTGACTGTAGGTTTGACAAGCACATTGAATACATCACATCAAATAAAAGTGCTTACACCAGCAACAGGCCTGCAGCCTGTCCGCAGCAGCAGGCACTATCTTCTAGGGGCATTAGAATTTTGGGAGGGACTCTTTCTGGAAAGATCTGGTTTAGGAATAGTCTAGATTACTTAAGAATCGTGTCTCCCACATATAGCTGAGATGAAGAGTTAGAGTTGTGCTTATGCTACAGTACGCCCAGCTTTAATTTAATTGTACATACTTAATTTGTTTGTACTTGTATTTGTAATTACAGCTCTAAATCTAATAGAGATGTTTCAATGACCATTTTCTTTCCTGAAGAAAGATCTCTACACTATGCGAAAATCAGTACTCTTATTAACTTGACAACGAAGAGTGTATAATGGAAGATAGTTAACATTTCTGTTTTGTTATTATTATTTATTCATCTTGAGATCTTATCTAGCTCCTAAAGCTGCTACAGAACTTCATTTCTTTTATATATTTTCTGTTTGTATTCAGTTAGACATGTATGACAGCTACAAAATCTGTAAGTAGAGCACTCCTTTAAAATTAAATCTGTATTTTACTTCAGAGTTGAAAGAAATAAAATCAGATGAATATTTTAATTTTATTATCGCATTCAGCTAAAACTGCATAATCATTTTTAGTTTTCCAAAGTTGAGGAGGTTAAGAATTTGTAACTTATCACTCTTTATGAATACTGTTTCTAAGAAAGGTCTATGATTTACAGATGTACCTAGTTTTGGAGCATGAAGTGGTGTTTGAAATGTCTGAAATGGTGTCTGAACTCCACAGGACTTTGAATGGGCAAAAGAGGTGGCTAATTGGCATCCTCATTAGAAGTAACTTATTAATCTAAAAAAGTATATAATGTTGCTAAGCTGAACCATTGCCTTTAGAGACACAAATGAGAAAGGGGATTTGTACTGAAATCCCAAACTATGCAGTTTGTTATGAATTGTACTGCTAACATTTTCAACTATATGGAAATAAAATTTTAAAGATTAAGTCACCCAAGTTGAACCAGATTTAATCATATCCAACATTTCAAGGTCTCACTGCATTTTCTAGATTCCACTGTGATTTAAGAAGAATCAGTGCTGAAACTAGTCATTACAAACTTTGCAACACAGTAGTAAAACCAAATATTTTCTGAATTTACGAATAGCCTGTATTTGTATTATACCACCTCAAAGCCTTCAATACTCCTATGATCATCCCTTTTAATATATAAAAGCTAATAAAAATACAGGAATTAATTTACCTAATAGATTTATTTTAGGAATTTATATGTATATAAGATGTTATAAATATACTGTTGTGTATTAAATTGATGAAACTGGTCGAGTTTGGCACATTCCACTTTTCCCAGTGACAGCATCTACAGGTATCAGATGCATCCAAATCACTGCTATTAATGACTATAGAAAACTTGATTCAAGCAGACGTATAGCTGTGAAATATGAAACTTGATGTGGGAGAGCAGAGAGAGTTTTTCTAAGTGACTGTAAGAGCATCTCCTTAAGAAATCTGTGATAATGAACTTTGTTAATGCAAGAATCTAAAAAAAAAAAAGGGGAGGTGGTGTAAAGTTTACATTCAGCTGTCTTAGAGAAAACCATACCAAATAGAAGTGGAAACAAAGCCACTGGTAAGAGATGTAGTAAACAGCTAAAGCTGGTGGAGAGTGTCCACTACACTTCTGTTCCCCAGCAATCACCAGGCTCATCAGGGACTTTGAGATGAGTCCTTTGGTCACCAAAGCACTCTGAATTGTAAGCAGCCTTCCTCCAGCAGCATTCGCAGCCCCAGCTGCTTCCTGCCGAGGCGCTTGCAGTGGGAACCAAATGTCTTTGATCACACCAACCCACATGCTGGCCTCCCACCATGGCTCTGGTTCCCAGTATTCCCTGCTTCCCCACACCACCCACCAGGGCTGTGATTCCTCCCCACTTCCTCACAAGTCTGATACTATGGCTTTTCAAGTTATTCAAGCTCTTAGTTCAGCAACCACCTACTTAATTGCTTTTCTCTTTCCCCTCTATTTCTGCTTTACTTTTCTTTTCAATTTTATTAAGCTCTTATTAGATGGTACTTATAGAATTTGTTTTCCATTCTAAATTGGCAATGAAAAAGTAGCCAGTCATGGCTGGTTGAAATAGGCAAAAAAAAAAAAAAATACCCTTTCCAAGCGGGATGGGAGAAGGAAAGCACTTGGATGAATGAATTAGTCCTCTTTGTTTCTTTATCAAACTAAGATCAAGCAGGTTCTCAAAAAGTCTAGAATAGACCTATTTCTGCTGCTGTTAATTTATTAATGGTTGATTTATTAATGGTTGACCAGGTCACAAAGAGCAGCAGAGAACTAAGTTTTCTGAACTGCAGAGGCTGGAATAACAGGTAAAAAAATTAAATACACAGCTTATGTTATTGCAACTGAAACCTGTGATGAAAGACCACTTCTCAATGACTTATAGACATTGGAATTTGGGGCTGACATTTTATTTTTAATGATGGCTTGTGACCTTTCACCCTTAGGGCAATAATGCTGGATATGTGTATGATAAGGAATAGATATGGACCTCTTGCCACTTCTAAAAATAAAATACCATTTGGATATAAAGATAATTTTTTTATTGCCTGTAGTAAAACTCTTGAAGTAAAACATGCCTTCTAGATACTTTCACATCAGGGAACTCAGCTGTGCTTAAACCTTGGCATGTGAAATAAAATGTCCACTCAGTGTAATAATAAATCAACACTGCTATTTCCCCTTTGGCATGCCTAAAAATTAGTATCGGATTTAACCTTCTATGTGCATAAAGGTGTCAGTGTCAATTGAGCTTGGTCTTGGTTTCTCTGCTGCTTATTCTACCCTACATAAAACTCCAAAACACATTAATTCCTTACACAGGATTCTTGGATTATAACTATTTAGTATTAAAACTCTGGAAGACAGAGGATGAAGCTTTCTGATGAGATGATATTTTTATATCAGCTTCAGTTTTACATGTAACTTGATAATGCAGCTGTAGCCATATGGCCATTTGCAAGCAGTTTGGAATAATAGTTATTATGTAATTTTTGGGGTGTTCTGCAACATTAGAATTTTATTTTAAATCAGGTGTCCTTTCAGCTGTGCAGAAGGTGTTTGTCTGCTCCATAAAATTGTGCTGGTGTATCACAAGAATCTCCAAGATAAGATGTGAACAAAGAATGACTTATTTGAAAGATGTGATTTATTCTTGGGGCAGAGATGTCCAATTCTTTTTCTTGTAGCTGTCTTTATAGTCATGGGAACATTAGTTAGGACAACGTACACAAACACAGTGTTTAGCAAAACACCCAGGAGATGTTCAGATTTAATAACTTGCAATCTGTCTCTCAAATTCATTGAGGAAGCAATATAAAAGGCATCATGAGGAAAATTTTTTGGGGTGATGGAGTCTTTGATCTATGCAGTTCTTCCCCTATTAACACGTTTCTCATCCATTTACTGAAAGAGGAATTTAGCTGGAACCAGCAGCCTCTCCTGTTTGCTGCCTGTGACACTGGTAACCAGCCTAATGTAACAGCCTTGGCTATGCTTTGGTCTTCATGAGAAATTCGTTGAGGAAACCCTCCAAGCTTGAACTAATTCTTCTCCTGAAGAATACACCTGATTTTTTGTGACACTGGTACATCTTATAGGGGTCAGATTCCCTGATTGTTCAGTGAGGCAGGAGAATAGAAAATAACTCTGACTTGCTGGAATCTTCTGAGAACCTCATAGATTGTTTCCCCTTTGTCCTTCTCTTACAGGGTTTCCCATGGGAAAAGGAAAATCTAACCCAAAAACCAGGGATAACCTTTTCTATTAATGTCGCTGGTTTTGATTA
Organism: Coracopsis vasa; assembly: GCA_026283785.1. Classification (NCBI taxonomy): domain Eukaryota; kingdom Metazoa; phylum Chordata; class Aves; order Psittaciformes; family Psittacidae; genus Coracopsis; species Coracopsis vasa. Next base: position 6,601 of record JANHGB010058177.1, read on the forward strand.
ACTGGGAATTGATAATAAACACCTAATAAAAGTTTTTCACATCCCTTCACAATTTCTTTGCCAAAGGAAAAAGGAATAAAAAACTTAATGGTGAAGGAATAGGACATTGCAAGGGGATTTTTTTTTTTTTTTATATATAAACAAAGACTGCTTCCATATAGGGATAAGAAGATTAAATTTCTTTAATGGCTGGGGAAAGGCTTGCTTGCTTTAAATAACTATAGAAACTTTCTTTGTTGTACAACATTCCAGAGTGAGGCCACATAATCTCTTGGTGCATGTAAATTGCTCTGTGAATTATGTTCCAGTTATGAATTTAGAACTTAACTGTGACCGACTGTGAAAGGAGGAAAAATTTTCCCTCCACACAGCCATGGAAGAATTACCCTGGCCTTAGTGCTGGGACCTGACATGAGTGTTGGCAATGTCAAACACTTGGATTCTTCTCAAAAGCAAATGCAGGAGGAGAAGTGGGGAGTTTATTTTGCCTTTCTGTGTGTCAGCCCATGTACATGGACATATGATGGATTCCAATGAGCAGTACTGCAAAATGTGCTGCTGAGTTTCTTCTCCTGTTCTTTCCAAACCAGTAAGGGAGTCCTCAGGGTCTTGTGGCTTGGCTCAGTCCATGGGTGCAATGTTTACTTTTCCCTAAAGACACTCTGCACATGTCCTGCATCCTTCCAAAGGCTAGGCCTGAAGGGATGGTTTATTACTGGGCAATTAGCATATTGTTAAAATAATATTGAAATAGCTGAGATAAATATTTCGATAGTCACTTAATTTTCTCTTTTTCCTGGATGGTACACAACCTTTGTTATCTGAGTGGTAAGCGGTTTGCTTGGCTCTTGTTTCTTTAGTGAAGTATATGTAAACAAGTAATGCATATGAGTCAATATCTCTTTGGTGCGATTTAGCTTTCTGCAGTGTGGAGTTAGCCTATGAAACTGCAGGTATTTGAGCCTCAGAGCACAGAGTTTCCAATATAACTCTGGAAAAGAACCAAATGTAAAAGAATGGAACCTGGTACTTCAAGTTTAGCAGAAAATAATTTCGAAGAAAACACTGCATTCAAATGAACACCAAAAGAACATCTGTATGTTTTATTACATTTTTAAAACAATCATGTGTTGCTGATAATAGGAAGAAATCTACTGTCTCTTCCTATTCAGAACCAGTGTGTTCTCCTAAACCATCTGCTGGGACCTCTATGCAGCTCTATAAAACACTTCTTAGAAAATAACCTAACAAATTGGAGAAATTAAGCATGGGAAGGAAATTAGCAAGCTTGAGTTGAAAAATGTAAAATCTTATTCAAAGTATCACCTCAGATGAATAAATAAAACAAACACTGTAACTGTAACTCACGATATCACCATTACTGAGATTTATAAACTTATTATTTGTATTAATTAATATTCATTTTTTCATTTCAATATCTAAATATATTATCTGTTATATTATTATGGTTGATTTAGCCCCTATTACAGTCCATTTGTTCAATGACTGATAGCAAGATTTTTGTATCTGGTTTTGGTATACATTACAAGATCCATTTGGAGAGCCAAAAGTGAGTTTATGAGCATTTTTGTAAAGACTTATTGTAATTGGCTTTTACTGTGTGTATGTTGTAGGAGGCAATATATTGTGATTTCACATAATTTAAGCTATAATGAGGGGGAAGATGTGTATCGTTAAGTTTGCAAATGTTCTCTCTCTTCCTCCTTCTCCCTGCAACTGGAAAATAATCCTTTTCATTAACTGTAGTTCATAGAAACTGCTTCAGTGCACTATTTTATCTTAGCTGTATTTTAACTGTAAAGCTCAAATATCAGTGGGATGTGATGTTGTTCTATATTTCTTTATGCCAGTTATTTGCCCCACATGTATGTAGCCTATATTTTCTTTGTCTGTGTCTGCATATCAAAAGTGATTATACTGGATCAATTTAAGATCTGTCTTGCCTAATGAGTTCATGAATGTTCTGTTACTGACTTCAGTGGAAGAAGGTTCTAGCCCTAAATGAAAAGGCTTTTCCCTGTTTGGAAACTTTTGCAGGATTACATTATCGTTCAGTTCAGCTGAGCTCTGGCATATGCAGGTCACTTTAGGATATTTTCATGCCTGAGACCAGATGGAAAATGTCTTTTGCAATCAACAAAAAGCTTGGATTGTTGACATTTCAAATTTTTTTCTACAACTGTAACTAATTTGCTTTCTACAAAATTTAACAGTGTCCAAAAATGATTACAAATACTTTGCAATGAGATTACTTTCATGGTTCAGAGAGTGTGCAGTGTCACAGAAATTTGCTTTAATTTCGTATGCTCAGATTCAGCTTGAACTGAATCTGTGGCTTGGATAGCTTAGCTGATACATTATTTTACTTCCATGTGGAGTAACTTTATGGTTGCTCAGTCTACTAATGAACCTATCTGAAAGCCCTAATCATATCCTGGTAATGGGATTTCTCTCAAACTCTTCCTTCTTCAAAATGATTATTGTTAGGTTTTGTGACAAAAGGCTCCCATCCACACAGGCAAAGGAGTGCAGAGGACCAAAGGTGGGTGGGGGAACCCCCATAACCTTGATGGAAAGGTGAGCATCCTGACCTGCCTCTTCCTGAGGCTGTACCAGGAGACTGCTAAGCCACATGGTCTGGGGGCAATGCCCATCATGATGGCTCAAAGGAAAGGCCCTCTTGAGCACCTTGAGCTGAGGAGGGTGATGTCTGAAAGAGGTATGTGATTCATCATGGGATGTAGGGAAAAACACTGAGGTGAGATCATGAGGCATAGGTGTCTGGTGTCAGTAACTGGAGCTGGTAAGGGTCTACATGCCAATGTGGTTGCTAAAGAATATCAAGCTGTGCTAGCTGGTAAATGGAACAAGTGGGTTGTGAGCTCTGTGTGTGTGTCTGGAAGTAGGGAACCTGCAGGAACTGGCTACTAGAGAGACTGTGAACTCAGGGGACTGCTTGAGACCTACTAGTGTGTGAGGGACTGGAGATGAGAGGATGCAAAGGCTACTGAATATAAAGCCAGCTACTGGATGGATCGGCTGCATGCATCTGTGTTGGTGTGTACCAGTGTCTTAGGTGGGGCTGTGAGCCTTAGAGCTTGCATGTTCAGATGCCAGAAATGAGGGATCCAGGAGCAGATACTGTATGAACCAGGTTGTCTAAGCCCAGACACTGTAGGGATGTAAATATATGTATGCCATTTTTCACCAACAGACTTTCACCCTGGACTGGCAGAGAGGGGAACAGGCTGAAGCTGTTGGTGCTGTTTGTGCTTATGAGTGCTGAGTGTTTGATCTGTGTGGTTGGCTATGTATATAGGTGTGTGTTATAAACATATTTGTGTCTGTACTTATTGGGCATATATGCTCAGCCTTGCTACTGACTGGACCCAGGAACAGTGGCAGCCTTGCCTGTGTGGGGATACAGGATTCAGCACCTCCTTACCACAATCTACCTCTTGCATCTGATATTGGAAAAGGCTGCTGTAGAAACACCACTGTGTGTTAAGCTTTGTATGAGATGGTCGTTTGCATAGAATGTGAATGAATTTACTTAGGTATTTGAGAAGCCAGGCCTGTTTAGAGCACTCACCTCAGTGTCAGGTCCAGACTGTATACCCAGGCTGCCAGATGAGCTGCTGTACAACATGGTGAGTCTCCATACACATTTACACCTACTTTCTCTAGAACTTTTCCAACCTTTATCCTCCTGTGACATGGGATAGAGGGATAAATCCTTCTCAAATGCTATGCTTATCTTGATAAAAGAATCACTGAATGGAAAAAAGATTGATATTTTAATCTGTAACTCTGCCTCTGAAGTTACAGAAGCTCCTAGTCCACTCTTATGCAAAGATAAGTCCCCCACAAAACTGAGGAAAATAACTGGTTTGTTTGCATGTGGAAATCTTAAATTGGCAGCTCCTAAATCTTGAAAAGCACCAAGACATTCTTGTAAGGAGAGATCATTCAGAATTTCTCTTTCAGAAACAGAGGAAAGCAGCTGTTTTAACTCTCTTTCTTTCCTTCCTGAAGTAGGAAAGTACCACTAGTTGAGCTATTCAGCAACACAAGCCCAGATCAGCTGCCTCATTTCCAGGGTGAAAGGAACTCCTTGTCTCATCCTGACACTGCAGACTTTACAGAGACCTTCCTTCCGTTTGAGCATCAGAAAGTGCCACAACCCCTTATTCATCTCTCTGGGTGCCCTCTTGGCCATGGCCTTTGCTCAAGCTTTCAAATGGCCAGGAGGTTATCGATGAAATGCTGTCTGCTTGATCTGTAAACACCTGCCTTCTTAGCTGAGTACTAACACTACATGCTCTGGAGCATGTTTTCAGTGTCTGGGAATTTAATATCTGGTAAGCATTTGTAGCCTGACATAGAGCCAGAGAGTAGCGATTTCATCCTTAATCTTTAATATATTTATCTATGCATACCTTGTTATTTTTAATTAATACAGAATAAATCCATGCTTTAAAATGGTTAACACAATTTTAAAATAGCTTTTCATATAAAATTAAGAATAAGAATGATCATTCCAAAGATGATCATTAAGCGTAAGTTCTTTTTCTGCCACATGGTAAACACTTAAACAGGCTCTGAAATCCTGTGAGATGATTCCTATTTCCACCAACATCAATTCAAACTTCACGTGCAAGTTATTTTGTCCTTAGATTTCCAGCTGTGTAAATCAGATGTCATATTCAAGTAATTTTTAAAGCTTTTTTTTTTTTCCCATGGAGAGCTTTCAGCACAAGAAGATAATATGCATACTACAGAACTGTTTCCTTCTATATGTTAAATGTTAGCAGATTGAATCTCTTCTGTTTAGCCAAATTGGTTTTCTTCAGTTTGTAACAAATCTGTAGTGCCCAGGTCTAAAACCAGTCACCTTTTGGGAATATTATTTAATCAAAACCTGGATGTGAAGACAGGAACTTTATCAGGGATTTCTCTAGTTAGAGGTGTAGAGTCAAATTTCAAGCAGATAGTCTCATTTGATAGATCAAGGTCTGAGCTTGCACATAACAAATTCTCCTGTTTTGTAATCCATGTCCGTGTATTTGAGATTTTTGCAGGTAAATGCCATGTGTTCAACTGTCAGTGGTATAGAAGAGGTGGATGTAGGATTTTCTTGTGTTCTTCTGCTTCCCAGAAGATGAATTAATCTGATAGGGCAAAGCCATTTTCATGTCTGTCCATGATTCATCTGAACTCTGTGGTAGTGGTACAGTGTTTCTTGAAACTGGAAAAAAACAAGCCTACCTCTGTAGCTTTATTTAGAAACCCAGCTTTTTAAAATCCTGAAGAGTTTCAAGGAACAGCTTGCAGTTAATACTCTACCTCTTACAGAGGAAGGATACATAATTTTGCTTTACAGCACTAAGTAAGGCTCAGCAGCAAGAACCTGGGCTGGAGACAGAAGTTCAGAATGCCTTTCCCCACATGAGAAAGGTCTCACTAGAACAAACAAACCATAATGATTCTGAACAATGTAGAAAAACTGTACAATCGTCTCTTTAATGTCCCCAAACTCTACAATCATCTCTCTAATCTCCCTTCTTTCCTTTTCTCAGAGATTTCACAGTACAGCAAGAAAAAAACCCTTTTCATTTTGTGTAATTATTTTTTTTCACTTGTTCACCGGAAACTTTACTTTTAACTCATTACAAAGCAACAATTTTCTTTGCTTGCAGAAATTGTCAAAATAAAAAACTGATTTTCCCCCACACTCCTAATTAGGTTTGTTTCCAGAATAGCCTAACATGCGGTCTGCAGTTAATGCTGTGCACAAGTTCTTCATCCCTGTACAGCAATCAGTTCTTAATAGATACCAAACTTCATCATAGAATGGGTTGGGAGGGATCATCCAGTTCCAAAACCCTGCCATGGACAGGGACACCTTTCACTAGACCAGGTTGCTCCAAGCCCCATCCAACCTGGCCTTGAACACTGCCAGGGATGGGGCAG
>JANHGB010058180.1:0-16487 GCA_026283785.1 Coracopsis vasa
ACATGGTTTAGTGGGCACGGAGGTGTTGGGTTGACAGTTGGACTCAATGACCTTAAAGGTCTTTTCCAACCTAAACGATTCTATGATTCTATGAAATGCACCCTGGCAAGAGCAAAGGCCTGCCACTTACCCTTTCTGGGGAAGGGGCTGAAAGAGGATTTCCAAACCAGTTATGAACAAAGCACAAAGTACTGGGAAAAAAGAGTGAATGAAGGTTGAATTATCATGTTAATGATGATTTTCCATTTAAGTTCTTCCCTTGAAGTGAATTAGGCACCATAACTTGTAATATCGCTTCCTTCTCCAAGAAGTCAGGAAGACTTGGAGTCCCCACAAGCATCCTTTACACCTGATACAGGGAAGATAAACAACAAAAGGAAACATGGCTTACCTCCAGCTGAGGGTCCTGGTCTTCAGATTTATCCATGAGTAGCTCTGCATGCAGCCTGCCAGCTACCGCTTCCATCTCCATCCGAGTTTCCCATAGTGATTTCACAGGGAAAAGTCCAAACTCCATATTCCTAAGTCCCAAGGACATAGCTTTTGTTACCAGGCAACACCAGGAATACCCTAATGGCTTCCTCCAGTCCCACCAGCATATCCAGGTCCAGCAAGCTTATGCACAACCCTAGCAAGCAGCTACAGCCAGAGGACCAGGGGTTGTAGAGCATCCATCTATCATGAACAGGACCATGCTGCTACCAGGTTTCTGTGGTTATCTAAATCATGGGTGGGGGAAGAAGAGGAGAGACCCTGTTGGGTGCTAATGCTCAGACAGCTGTGCTCCCTGGGGTCATACACCAGAAACAAGGGGTCCTTTCAACTCCTCTCTCCCCAGGCAGCTATTTCTACATCATGGTTATCTTTACATCAGTCTTATGACTCTTAAATACATTAAAATTGCATATGTGTCTCAAAGCCCGCAGGTGTTCAGCCACTCCAGAACTGGTGAACAAGGGTGTCTCTGGCCTGACAGCTCTAAAAAATCCTGGGTTTCAGCTGCAATTCTTCAAAATTGGCTCCACTTGAGAGGTTTCAAGTGGGATGGCCAACAATTGCCTTCAACGCTTCAGAGTATCAGCCTTTGTATTTGCTCTGTGAAGGCCAAATACAACTGCTCCCAGGTAATTCAGTCTTGCTGTGAACAGCAGCAGGTCTCTGTGTGGAAATTGACTGGAAAAGCTATTTCTGAATCACTGCAGACATTTAGGGATAAAGGGAGCATTATTTCCTTGATTCCTTTTCTTTCTTTTTGCCTTTCTTTTGGTGGAGAGTCATATGGAGGCAATCATCACATGGGCATCTGGGAGAGATTCCAGAGCAGAAGCAAAGAACAGTTTTTTCTCTGTTGCTATTCCAGTAATTTTCTTCATGTGGAAAACCACTGACAATGGTCAAGCTCACAGTGTTGCTTACCTCTCTTAGGGCATGAAGAGGTGTCACGCATGACCTACTTTAGATCTTAGCATTTCAGCTACACATGTGATGAAGTCATTCAGCAGGCACACAGATCTGATAGAGATTTCCAAAACCATTGGGATCTGGGGCAGGAGTCCACCCAGTCAGGCAACCTCCCCAGCTTCTGCAGATCCCTCCTTAGCAGCTCATGTTTTCAGGAATGGCAAAAAGAGTTGATGTAGATTATAAAAGACAAGAAAGCTGCCTTTTTATGAGCTGTGTATGTATATATTTCCTTTGCACTCTCCTTACAAACCAGCAGGGTGTGCCTGCAGACCAGCTTTCTTACACATAAACAACTCATGTTTCGCCTTAAATGATGCAAACTCGCTTCTGTATGCATCATGGCTTTTTCCAGTCAATAAAAAGAAGAGGCTATGCACCCAGTTAAACTCATGAAAAAGGATCACCCTTGCTGACACTAAACCACCTTTCTGTAGTTTCTCACAAAGAGTGCAACTAAACTTCCTCAATGCATAAAATGAGCAGTGAGCCGAGACATGGAAACCACCCCTGGTTTCCTAATGAACACAAAATACTCTCAACCTCCTCTTTACGCTGCCTGCTCTTAGGCGGATCAGCTTGGCAGCCTTCCCACCAGGACCTCTAAAACCAGACTGCCTGGGAAGGCAAATGAGGGCACCGCAGCTCCTTCTTCCACCCTGGTCCAGCCAGGCCCTGCTTAGCACCACTAAATTTAGTGACTTCTCCAGCTCATGGGGTTAAGAAGGGACCGTGCCTCCAGGAAATGCCCCATCAGCAGCACAGTCAAAGCCAAGAACTGGATGCAAAGACTGAATTGCACCACACTGAAAGCTAAATCTATGCAGAATAATACTTTTATAGTATCAGGCAATTTAGTTTACTGCTGGGACACACAAAGAATTGAGCTGTGCAAAAGGACAGGAGAAATAGATTTTGAAAAGCTGCTTAAAAGCACTTTGTGCTGCTAATGGGAACTCCAGGTTTTTCCCTGCTGTTGCAATCTTGTGCACATCACTCTATGAGTTCACCTCCACTGACCCAAAAGAGCTACAGCTGGCATTTGATCTGTTTCTGACACTAATGCAAAAAAGCTGTCCTGGATCACTAGCGAGCACCATCTGCTCTTTGCAACTGAAATGCCATCAATTCACACGCCAGGGCCAGGAGCTGCAAAAATAGCTAGTCTAAAGTGAGATGCCTCGATCTGTATTTAGGCACCTGCCTGACTTTCAGGGAGAGCTGAGCGTGCTGCAGCTCCATTAACCTGGATTCAGTGCCCCCTGGCTTTGCAGCCTTGGTTGTGTCCTCTGGGATTCTCCAGCCTGGAGGCTGGCAAAAAAGGACTGGTTTGTACTAAATGCTGATTTAGCAGTCTCCCAGATGAGTGAAATTCTCCAAAGCATCTAGAGCACCAAAGCTTGAAGTGACCAGATTGCTGCTGACTTCCCATTTCTTAAGCCAGAACTAGTTTTAAGCTCAGTTACTTTAAAAACCATGAAGTTAGAATGGTAATTTTCACTTCATGGAGATAATAAAAGACAAACTGCATTTTTAGTGTTTACAAGGTAAAAAACAGTTTGCACAAGCAATGGGAATGCTATACTAAATTGGCAGCTACAGTCCCTTGTGCCCTACTTACACAAAAGACTTTCAGGAATATCTTTGTTCGTACCACACTGATGCATCATTTCATTTTCTTCCAAAGGGGACCAGAGACACGCAGTCTCGTATGTACCATGTAGGTCCAGGAAGTCATTCCTGTACCAGTGGAGATCTGGCATTTTTACAATGCAACATAAAAATCCTGAAAGCTATAAAAGATGTTTTCACTGTGTTAGTGACTATCATTTTGATGTGAAACCCTCTTTAATGAATACCTGACAACCAAACCTTTTAAAGGAATGATTTGACTTTGACATGAATGCATTCAACTACTGTTTGTTGAATGATATCCCTCTTAAACAGCCAGCCAAAGAATATAGCGACACTGTAAATCAAGGGTTTGCAGCACTCAGGACCCTGTTTGAAACCTGCCAGTGCACTCAGGGCAATACGATACTGGATTTAAGAATAAGCTTAGGGGGATTTGCATGAGCAGAGAGAGGCCTTCAGCAAGTCAGTAGTTGCTGTGTAGCCAAAAACCAGTCCTCACCACAAATACCATCAGGCATTGTACACAGAATAGTTTTTTCTATCAAATGCAGACCGACACAAAGCCAACCTCCATGGACAAGGTGCTCACCTTGGGTCAGGTCTAGCAGCCAGTAATCCCTGCTCAACTCCAGCCTCACCGCTCCAGCTGGAGCAGAACACCAATGTGTGAATACGCCTGGCAGCTCCATGACCCATCCAGGCTCTCCAAAATGCCATTCAAGCACCCTTGGACCAAGCAGGTGCCTCCTACATCAGATTTTTGCTGGGACCCATAGAGGTTAGCAGGCTTGCAGTCACGGGGTCTCCATGCTCTTCCTCTCCATCACTAGTGCCTTCCTCCACAAATGCAGCAGGCAGTTCAGGTAACACAGAGGACAAAGGCTGCACAAAGCTGATGGCATCTTTACAGCAAAATGACAAAGCATAAAACAAAATCTGGTGATGTTCAAGAGCCCCACTTCAATGTGAAAATGCCTTTATGGAGATGGCATTAAGCTACATTGCACTGGTTCACATTCAGAGCAGTTTCTGTTGCCACTGAAACATTTCCAAGTTTAATGAGTTTTAGGGTTTGGGTTCTTTGGAAAGCTCATCTTTTGCAGAATCAAAGAGTTCTGATGTCTATAGATATGTCCTGTACACATAGGTGCCTTGAACAAGTGCATTCCAACCTGCCAAAATGAGTCAGAGTACTGAGAACACCAAATCAGAGCACCAAGAAACCTTGTACAGGCAAGCAGTAAGAGATGTGCGCTTTCTGGACAAATAAAAAGCCACAAAGCAGGTCTGTTTGCTGAAGGGCAGCCATGCCTTTTCTTTACCAGCAGGTGTCAGATGGAAATAAGAGGTCTCAGCTGACATTACATTGTCCCCTTCCCTGAGGGCAACAAGCCTGTCCGCAGCTCAGGGTGGTCCTGACGTCTGTCAGCTATGATCCTCATCATTTACAGATACATTACATTCCACATAGGGGTCCTGGATAGCATTTCAGAAGCCACCTCTCACTAGGCAGATCTCTAATAGGACACACCAGCCTTCTTTGTCATATGAATAATGACTGATAAGGGCAAAGATGCCTGACAAGTAACACTTAGTGTACATGCGTGGATGGGGGATTTTAGCAGGACGCGTGAGAGCAAGGGTTTGGGTGGTGTTTCTTTTTGGAAGCACTGAGATTCCTTTTCCAAGATGTGAGCTGTGAATGGTGAGCAAAAGAAATACAGGCAAATAATGATTTCTCATCTCATGGCAATTTCTAAGCTTCCAGTAAACACCATCTAGGTCATTTTCTAAAGCACTTCAACAGCTGCTCTCACTCGGTGGAGTCCTGTGGAGCCGGAATCTCTTCTCAAGCAGCCTGCCCGAAACACCATGGGCCTCAGCATGGCTGCACAGCAGCGACTCTAATTCCCACCTCTCTCAGAGCATCATCTCTGTATGTACGTATGTATGCGAGGAACTCACCCACATCTCTACCACCCCTTGCACTGCAGGCTCCCCTGCTCCTGAGGACTTTGCACAGGAGGCCTGAGAAAGGTGTCCCCAGGTGAACTGTGGGCTGGGGTATCTTGGTGGCAGCCATGCCATAGGACCTCAGCTCTGCAGGGGAAACTGGGATGAAGCGAATTTGGCCTTCAATAAGTGCCTTCAACAAGTGCCTTCAACTCTGCTGGACCACTGATAAGAGGAGTGACAATCATTTCTTTGCCCAAAAGGAGAGACCCGAACTTTAAGTTCATTAATACCCAGAAAGTACGTGTTACCTGAGGGAACTCTCCGTGTAAGCAGCTGCTGCACCCCAAAGTCTAGGAGATGTCTAGGAGACAAGCAAATCATGACAATTGTAACTCAATTAAATATAAACATTGATTAGTGCAATTCACAAAGTCAGACGTCTTCTAGAATTATGCCATGTTATCTCGCTTTAAAGAGAGGTTTTGCTTCTAACTTTGCTTCCAGAAAAGTGGGCATCCATTCCAGAATCCATACAGCCTTGTATTCTGTTCCCCTCCTGGAACGAATACAAAGGGGAAGATAGATGCTTCATAGGTATCAATTTTCAACAGCCCTGCGAAAGTGTGGGAGTACGAATGTCTGACATCCCCCTGCATAGCTCCAAGCATCCTCAGCCCCATCTACTGCTTGCAGGCTCCACCAGCCTATGCTAACCTGAAATACCTTGAAATAGAAATGATTCATTTGTACGAGCTGGTAGCTCGTGTTTCTTTTATCAACCTTCCGTAAGCAAGAGAAGAGCATTTCAATATAAAAAAGAAAAGAAGACCAACAAAAGCATGAGTTTTACCGAAATGAAACGTTCCACAAAGCTTTAAAACTTAAAAATAAAACACCAGGGTGACTAACACACTCACTGCAGCTGGGGGGAAGGAAAGAACACAAAGAGGAGGTTTAAGTTTCTGTCCAATGCTCTCCTTGCTGGTCACAGGATTTGTCTGCCTTTCACAGCCTTCACTAGGCACGACCAACACTTCACATGGACTTGTCAAGCACTGTTATTGCTGGTTTATAGCACCTCTTCCTTGTGGCTGAACCACTCTGCAGCAGCCGCCGTGCCAGTTCAGGCATGCCCCAGCACTTGCTTCAGCTGAGGTTTGGGTTGCCACCCCTCCTGTGGCCAGCACCTCCTCTGCTCTGCGTGAGATGGCTCTTCTTATCTGTGCTTCCACTACAGGGCAGCTTTTGCTCCTTCCTTCTCCTTCTCCATTTGGTGGGCAGGCTTCCAGTACAGACCTCAGGAAAGAAAAACACTGAAGATTTGTGCTTTGTTGACTTGGAGCAAGCGGACAGCACAGCTTGAGGAGCACAAGCAGCAGCAAAACACTCTGCAGCACTGGGACTGAAGTGACCCACACTCATTTGTGCCAGAGAAAAAGCAAGCTCACAAGTGAAGTCATCTCAGGATGGATATACTCTATCCGGGATGCAGGGTGGGATTTCCCGTGCACACACAATACACATACAGGGGAGAGGAGCAGACAGGAAACACACATGCAGAAACATTCACTTGACCCTGATGACTTTGCTCAAGAGCTGCATGGTCTCATCATTCCACCATCTCACCATCCATCTATTTCCCCACCAGCTCTCCCTTCCCAGGCCTCATTCATCCTGGGACCAGCAGCTCCAAGAGACTCATGGCAGGGAACACGTCCTCATGCAAGTCCAGTGCAGTGGCTACAGGCAGCAAGCAAACACCCAACTGTTCCCATCTTCCACTCCGGAGAATAACTGACTTTGACATCCAAACATCTACCAATGTTCAAGTAGAGATAAAGTAAGAAACCTATTTAAGTAAGCAAATTCACTCTGTAAATGCTATGTGTGGCCAAACTGGATCTCACAAGGCATACAGAGCTGCTCCTCAGCTGGTGCAAAGCATACTGCTAAAGGATATTTGCTCAGAGATAACAGCTCTGGGGAACAAAGGCTGAGCCTTGTGACAGGGCAGAGATAGAAGTGATTGGAACTGAAAAGGAGGAAAAAAGGAAAAAACAGAAGAAAATTAAATGCATCTTTTCAACCACATATTAATGGACATTGGAGGAAGGCTAATGTTACACTGAAAAACAAACCAGATTTTGCCTTGAAGCTGTCGCTTATGCTGTGCTCTGACATATCTTTGCGATGACTGACTATTTCCCTGTGCTTTCTTCATCAAGGGCAGCACCATCAGTGAAGGGAACTGGCATTTAACCCTGCATGGGGCCCAGAGGACCCCTCTCTGCTTGCTCGGAGCGTGAGCGGGCAGGAGGGGAGGCAGAGAAGGGTCCCACAGGGCCAGGACAGCTCATGTACCCCTTGCTCCCAAGGCAGAGCTGTGGGCAGGCGGCAGGGCTGGTGGACCCTGGTAAGGTGTCAACACCAGATTGATCCATATGAATCACAGCTCAAAGGCACCAGGAGGAGCACAGCTGTGTTTTGCTCCTCACATGTCTTTTCTCTTACAGAAAGACCAGACTACAAGCACATAGATCATGATTTTCTCAATATGAGTCTTTACTGACCAAAGCCCGACCTGCAAGAAATGTGTCTCTGGCTTCTACATGTGGCATGACTTAACCCTTCCTCCTTTACAGGAGGGGAACTGTTATCATTAGAAAGGGGTGGTTTTTTGAGTGCATATATTTGGATGGAAAAAGAGGGTTGTTATTCTTATGGTTTTAGCTGCATGTGTCAGAGCTTCTCTTGTCTTCCTCCCACAGCTGGTTTGCTCCTGCAGTCGTCGAGTCCCAGCACAGCCAAACCCCTGTGCATTAGACACATTTACAGACCATTAGCCCTACTGACCTCTTCACACGCTCAGCATTTGCTGGGAGCCTGGGGCAGCCACAGCCAAATTGCTTAGCTGTATCAGAGCTCTGCTGCGACAAGGACAGTGTCTGGTGGGAACAAATTAGCCTCCTGCATCCATAGCATCTCACCCATCCTGCTTCTTCCCTTCTTCATCTCAATGCTCCCTTCAATTACAGATGTTTGAGTTGGACTTATTTAATTTTCTCCCTAACCCAAAGGCATTTGGTTAAATTGGATTTACTTATTTTTTCCCTAACCTGCACAGCACAGGTAGTGAGGGGTGGTCAGAGTTTCACCATCACCACATCCTTCTGCAGCCATTTGGCAGTGTAGCACCAGGGAAGCCCCAACAGCAGAACTGTTGATCTAGGAAAAGAGATAGTTTAGAATCAACAATTTCCAAAACATGAGAAGTGGAATGTTTTAGCAATTATGCAATTACGAGATTTAGCAGCAGCAGCGTAAAGATAATGCTTGTTTACATTGTTTACATTGTCTGAAACAGAATTAAAAATAAATCAGTGGTTTGGGATTTTTTTAATAGAAAATTTTTGGGTGAGTTCACAAAGGAAAAACTCTTTCTTTTGCTCCTCCCTGGCTGCTGACTGCATCTGGTCCACCTCTGGGGGCACAGCAGGAGCAACACCTTCACCTGTTCCATTGGGAAATGTCCCCCCAGCACTGGGAATGAGCGGGGTGAGGTGATACACTCCACTGCCCCTTTTTGTGACTTAAAACCAGACACAGAGCTCATCACCATTGAGATTTGCTGCCTTAGATCACCTGTCAGGCTGCTACCTGGTGCCCCACCAGCCTGTTCAGAACAATGAAAGTCAAGGGAGGTGCTGGTCCTGCTGGGCTGTGGGATCCCAGTACTAAGGGGACCCAAGTTTTAAAGATTGCCAGGATCTTGGCACCATCCCCTGGGGCATCTGGACAGATCCACAAGCCGGTAGGCATCATGACTGAGCCACATGTGAGGAGGTGAAAAACCAGCATGGCAAAAGGCTGCCATTCACGGTCATCCCAGGTGGTGGAGGGGAACAGTGGGAAAAATGGCTTTAATTTATGACTGCTTCACGAGCCTTACAGAAATAGGAAAAAAAGGGAAAAATAAGGCAGATGAAGTGAGTGGAGAGGCAGCAAATGGCAGTTTTGGTGCAAAGGTGGGGCAGCAGGAGGCTGAGTCAGTGTGAGCAGGCTGGAGCAGGGACATGGGTAGACATGGCCTGGTACAGGCACAGCCCAATGGGTTAGGGAGGCTCAGGGTCCTTGCAAAACACATCTGCTCCAATTGCCATAGGCAAAAACAATAAATAGTAATGGTAATAGTAATTATACTAATGCCTGGTTTTACACAAAAGTAGAAAGCAGAAAACCCCACTAGTTAATGGCTCCGGGCTCTCTCCTACGTCCCAGACCTCGGGCAGTCATCTCAATCTGGTTTTAAACCTACAACGCTTCTACCATCAGATATAAAACGCTCCTGCCTGGTTGCAGAGCCACCATGGCCCGATCTGCAGGGTGAGTGGTTTTGAGAGCAGCCCTGGCTCCAGGGAGAGCCTCCAAGCAGGAGAGGGCTCCACACTCCCAGCCCTTGGTCCCCTTGGAATAGCTTTCCAGATTGAGTGATCATTGTAATTAAACCAGAGTCAAATGTCATGGCAGGGCAGCAGCTAAATTACAGGTCTCACTGGTGGGCCAAGGCGTACATCTGACTGCCTGACAATCACATTTGTAAAGGGAACTCTGAGCTCCCATATAGTGTCATTGCACCCCGATCTGAGAACAGACAGGAATAGAAATTTGCCTCCAAAAAACCCATGTTGCAGCTTAAGTTCTCTCCCTTTCTTAACATATAAGTTGAAATATAAGTATTTTAAAACATGATGGGTGATACTTCTGTAAACTAGATATTGTTGAAAATGAAAGGGCAAAATAAAATCTATGTAATAAGTGAACCTGAGCTATCTGCAATAACTTATGTTCCATGAAACATCTTGCAGACAGCGACCCAGGAACTGCAGCAAATAAGGTGAGCACCAGGGCAGCCAAAACTGCCAGAGTTTCAGCTGCCCTCCATTCAGTTCCTCAAATCCATCCAGGATACCCATCACCCCGCTGGTGATCCCAGCTCGTCACCAGGTGCCTGTCCATCCTGCTGACAGGGATAACTGGCTGTAAGGTATTGGACTGGGTAATCATTTCAGCACAGCTTTCTTTAGCTACAAAATGCAGTCCAGAAGCGAAGGGAGATTCGGGGTTAGAGCCGGTGATGGCTGTGTTGGCGGTGGCCTCTGACTGCACTCAGCAGAGGACAGTGCTGCTCACACACGCTGGGAAACGCTGTGTGGGCTGCTCATGCTGCAGTGGACACATTTAGAAGCACTCACACTGACACTTCCAAAAATACATTAATTTTACACATCCACTACTTCAGGAGGGCTGCCTTATTTATTTTTTAATTTAATTATTCAGAACATCACCCTTCCTCCCTGCTAAAATGTGCTCTGTGAAGCAATCAGGGCGAAGAGCAATCCTTTGGTCCCGCGTCTGTGCAGAACATCCCCAAAACATAAAAATACCAATAAGTTATAAAACCTTCCTTCCACAGCCATCTGCTTGCGGAAGGAAATCCCCACTATGTGCATCTCCTTGCGGGGCCAGCAAGGGGGATGCAGGGGAAATAACAGGTATTTACCAAGCAATGTCTTAAAAAAGATCCATGGAAATTCTCTATTAAAATGCCACCAACAAACACACGCTGTTTCCACTAGAAGCTAAGGGCTTTTCTGGAGCACATGGGTAATCCTGGACTGGCAGTCTGGGAACATGCAGGAACCCAGTTGTAGGGCCCCAGGAGGACATCTCTTCTGGGAGCTGTTTTTCAGCACATGAGGTTTCATGGCTTATGAGGTGCCTGAGCCATTTACCCTGGTTGGCAGGAAATCTAATTACAATTCATCATTAAATGAAGCAGGAAAATACATAGGGAACTGTTTCCCTCTCATCTCACTTTTACATAATGGCAAAGCTGGCTTTAGAGGATGACTTTTTTCATTTTTTCCTCTTAAAGTACATAAAAATTACTAACAGACCCGAGTAAAGTGATACTATCAATTAAGCCAGCAGCACCGCTACATGGAAATGAAGCTTAAACATCAAAAGCACAGACGTCAGTCCCAGGCAGGTATCTGGTACTGCCAATCGCTTACCCAGGTCATGCACGGAGATTTAGCTGGTTATGCAGGTTTGTGGCTACAAGATGTTTCCTCCATCACTTGTTGAATAAGAGCTTATTGATTTATTCATTTTAATCAGATTTCTCTCATGTCATGCACACTTATCAAATCTGACTGACAGGGCATGAAATAGCAATGCCTAAAAATAGCAGTGAGGAAGAGAGTCTCACTCTGCTTCCCTCTGAAAGCTCCTATATGGGGCTGCCCAGACGTGGGGTCCTGCAGGGATGGAGCTGGCAAACCAGGGTAATACAGGCACTGTTGCCATCACGGGGGCACTGAGACCAATAACAAAGGAGCCGAATTCGGGTCCCTTGGAGGCAGTTAACTGCAGGTGGTTTGCATTCTCTGCAAAGCCAGAGGTACAGCCCCAGAGTGGGCTTTCTGGATTGGAATACTGAAGTCACGTCATGAGTGGGATTCAGTGCCAGTCTTTAGAAATGCTAGTGTTGGGCACCATAGAAAAACCCCCACCAACTTGAGCTTTTCTGTGAGCTCTGGGCATGATCCTAGTCCCACAGAAGCGTGTGGGTGTTCTGCAACTATTCCCAGTAAATGCAGATCTGTTCTCCACTCCTTGTTCCCTTAACATCTCTGCTTGGCATCCCTTCCTCCCCTCGGCTCTCCTTCCCTTGCAGGAGTCTGCAGGTCAGTGCCCGCGGCCCAGGGCAGGGCTCCACCACCCAACCCACGAGCTCCTCGTGGTGTGCACAGCAGCTGGAAAACATCCAGTTTCCAGCAAGCAGCTGCCTGAGATACCTCCCACATCAGCAGGGATAGCTGGCTCTTGGAGCTGAGCATCCGACGGGAAACGCCCGCCAGCCCCCGAGCTGCTGGGAAGCAGCTATTTGGGAATGCCGGGTTTGCAACCTGTGCCTTTAAATTCGTTTTACTATTACAGTCATTCCACTAAGCACTTAATTGCAGCCATCCCTCTGCGTCTGTCTCGGTCCGACTCCCACAGATGCTCCCACGCCGGCCCACGCTCTGACTCACGCGCCCAGCCGCTGTCAAGAAACCCTGCTCCGCGCCGAACGCAAGCGCTCCCTTCAAACGTGTGCTGCCACTTTGATCTATTTCCATAGATTCCTGTGAGTCATCCGATCCGTCTCTGATCTAAACCCAGTAGACTAGAGCATACATGTATGTTGTTTCGCATCAATTTGACTCTCACAGAAGGCTGACCCTGCTGTAACGCATGGGCATGCGAGAGCAGAAGATTCATGGGAACTTCTAGGAGTGAATTGCTTACCTATCCAAAAAGAAGAGCAATTATTTCCTATTAAAACAGACCTGTTGTACTTCAAAAAAAATGTGTATATATATATATACACACACACATCAGGGATAATAGTATTCTGAGATATGAGGTCACAGTGATGCTCGGAAACCCTTTCCAACCCCACTTGCTGCAAGCACTGTATCACGCAGCCTTTTCCCACCCATACCAGCCCAGTACCCTCTCCCTCACTTTGCAGATGGCTCCATGGTGGTGCCAAACCTTAACATGCCCATTCCAGCAGGAGCAGGAGCCAGCCTGCCACTAGCAGTACAGCTTAATTAAGGCATCAGGGATGATTAGTCCTGGGCACCTCAAGGGCTGTGCAGTTTGGCTGCTGTCACAGAGGAAGGCAATAATAACACCCAGGCTACCAGAGATTCTGTGCTCATCTAAGATTTCATACCTACTACCTAGCAGATTTGTGGCCTCCCATTACCCCAAATTCTGAAGCTATGCCCCAGGGGGTACCCAAATTCCTCCCGAGTAGGTATTTTCACCTGGCAATCTATCCACATGTAGCACTTGTGACTGAATCCATGGAAGCCACTGGGGAACATCTCTAAGCCTGCCATCTCTTCAAGCCATAACGTGGTTTTTGGGGCCACTGATGTGCATAAGTGTGGATACTCAGAGGATGCTCATTCCTACCTGCAGGCTGTTTGCCTCCACGCCAGCCTGGGCCTGAGCTAACCCCATTGCCCCTCCACTCCCAGCAGGCAGGACCACTGGCCATGCCTGCACTTGACATTGCAGATATACTCTCTGCAAATATTGCTCCCAAATCCACTGTTACTATTCTCATTGCCACAGCCTCTCTGCGTGCAGCAGGCGGGCAGGATCCCTTCTTGAATGCGTTGCAGGCATGAAGCAGATGGTGCCTGTCACTGAAAGCAAATAAATGCTTTGGTGCCCTGATTTATCTGTACAAATACCACCTGAATTATCGAGGACAGAAGGCCCAGCTACAAATGCCTTTCTTGGTGGATTTGCACTTGGTGGTAACAAGCGCTGAGCACGCAGGGTTCATGCTTTTACAGAGTGTAGGTTATAGCACTGTCGATGGCTTATTTAGATTTGCACAGATGCATTTGAAAGATAATTTAAAAAATAAGAGAAGCCAGATGGGTTTCATGAAGTTGTCACAAGGATCATTCCAAGACATGCCTAAAATGCTAAATATTAAGGAAAAAAATTGTGAAACTGGAAGTCTACACCTGAGCTTACTGAGCTCATTGGCAAAGCTCCCATCACCTCCTTGTGAGCAGAGGCTGCAGGCATGCAATTAGAGATGGGAAACCCAAGGCTAAATTGCTTCCTCTTGCTCCCTAGGTATAAATCCAGCTTAACTCCCTTCTGCACAGCAGATTAGTAACTGAAAGCCAAACCTTGCTGCTAGATTCAAAGCTTCCCGCTGGCTAAGGTTTAGGCTCACCATTTTATTTTCCCTACCCAACCATCCATCCTCCTAATGGGTCTCAGCATTGCCATCACACCTGCACCAGGGGGGTGGAGGGTACCCACACACATCCATCTCCCCCTGCAAAGCGCAGCCCAGTTGTAAAGGAGTTCTGGGAGCTGGAGGTTTATTTAAACCAAGTCAGCAGGGGCTCACTCCACCCCGTGTGGCTGGCCTCAGCTCTCCCCAGCTGCTGGCAAGAGAGGTAGCACTGCATCTCCAGGCCATTCATCATGGGGATGCACCATGGGGGATGCTCTGCCCGGTGGAGTGGGATGACTGTTATTTAAAACACCTCGGACTACTGAAGCATGAGGTTTAACCAGGTAGATTTTCACAGGAAAAACATCTGCACCAGGCAGGTGACCAGCCCTTACGGCAACATACAGCGGCCCCCCAATCCTGAACACCCCCAAAGGTGAAAGAAATTGGCTGAGCAGCCTGGGTAGCACAGCAGGGCTCAGCAGCCACCAGGCTTTCTTCCAGGGAGCCTATAATTATGTAGCACATCGGTACTGAATAACCCCTCTCCCTTTTTTCCCCCTGCTTGTTTTCATTCATTTTCTTTTGATTTTGTTTGTTTTCAGGAGAACTGGGGGAGGAGGAAGAGAAACGGGTAGAAAAAACATTGCATGATTTGATTTCAATCACATTGCACTTTCCCCATGCTTTTCCTTGCTCAATGGGAGCAACATGTGCAAGCCAGAGAGAACAGCACATCACACCAGCCTAAAACACATTGCCTTGGGCCGAACCCAAGTTTTCTCCAGCTTCAGTGGAAGTTGGATCAAGTCTTTTGAATAGCCAGAGCTGCAGTCTGTGATATGAGGGGGTTTAAGGAAAGAAAGATATTATATGGCAACTTAGGTCACAACAGCCTCAAATATTTTTGATGGCTGTCAGCACTGCTGAGCATCACACTCAAAGCAACACTCAGCCCTTCCTGGTCCTTCACAGCGCTTCCAAGCGGGAAGCAGTAAAGCAATCAAAGCTCAAGAGGGAGACCTTTTGTCTTGCAGTCTATAAATGACATGCAGTATATTAGTAGAGTGGAAAAGAATCACAAACATGTGAACTGACTGTTTTCCCCTCTTACTCCTAACACATAAACTCTAAATGATAACACCCCAGAGGAGCTGCAGTTAAAACATGGTTGTTTATTCATTTATTTCCATATGCATCGTATTTATTGAAGATCAAGACAAATAGAAGCCTGCTCTGCTGGCATTAATCATCTCCCGCATCCCGGGCTGCCGGGGATGCGGGAGGTGGAAGGAACGTGACAGCCGCGCACGTGGGCAGGCACGGAGGTGGGTGTTTGCCTGTTGGAGCAGAGGTTTGGAGCAAGCCAACAGGAATGCTGAAATTCAGAGCACTCCCAGGGTCTATCACAGCACTCCCTGATTATTTCTGTTATTTCTTTAAAAATACCTTTTCTTTGCAAATTTTATTTGTGACAAGATGCACATTGTCAGGGTTTGGGGCTGAATGTCTCCATGGAATAGGGCAAAATGCTTGTTTCTCTTTGGTGGAGGCTCACACAATCTGTGGTTTCTGAACAGCTATCTTCAGGCTTGCCTCTGCACCGTGGCTGTGGCACCTTGGCACTTGAGCGCTCTCATCACAAGCCCTTCCTCTCTGTTCACAGACACTGAAAGCGCCTTGGCCACGTCTGAACAGGAGAAAATTTGTTCCCACTCACTGTGGCACAGGGAGAAAGCCGGATGTCAAGAAACAGCATCGGTACAGCGCTCAGAAGTGCACTCAACATAGCCTCTAACAATGCGGGCGCGTAAGCACGGGCATGGCTAGCACAGCTCGTGGCAGGAATGAAATCAATTCAGAGGAGTCAAAATAGGCTTGTTGGGAAGAACCACAGCACAAGAGCCACGGCATCGCTCCGCAGAGGGGAGGCAGCCCACAGACACCCTCTGTCACACAGGACAGGTTTTCCTTCCACCACCAGCTCTCTGTGTTCCCCCAGTCACTGACTCTTAAACCAGGTCAAACCCTTTCTTGAGCATTTATTTAGCTTGAGAACAGCTAATTTCACTGTGAATGTGGTCCTAGTCTATTTAATTAACACTGATTAATACCATTTCTAGACAAATTAAGGCAGCCAGAAAGGCTTTTGCACCAACACTAGTAAACCCAATCACAGTAAGCCTGATTAAACACTCCTAAGTTAAATATCTCAATTAATCTCTGCATAGCAACACCTGAGAGTTAGTCTTTTAGTTTAAACCCCAGTGGCAGTATACACCTTACAGGGTGTTATCCCACCTCTTCAGTACCTGAATGTTACTTCTTACTTATCTTAGAATCATAGAACCATTTAGTTTGGAAAGACCCTTACTGTCATTGAGTCCAACCGTAAACCTAACACTGCGAAACCCACCACTAAACCATGTCCCTAAGTACCACATATCCTCTTACATCCCATCTAGTTACAACAACAAGGAAACCCATAGCATCTCCTATACATGTGATACATGACCCAGATGTGTCCACAATGAATTACATGGCTTTTTAGCACAGCAGACAGAACAACTCCCTTATTGAGTACCCTCTGCCACAAGCAGACCCCGCATTGGTA
>JANHGB010058181.1:0-16359 GCA_026283785.1 Coracopsis vasa
CCCCCCCCCCCCCCCCCCCCCCCCCCCCCCCCCCCCCCCCCCCCCCCCCCCCCCCCCCCCACAAACCCTGATTTTTATCAGTAAGTATCCAATTTGTGACATTCGTTTGGAGTTAATTTAGTCCGAGTTTTTCAGTTGCAGTAGGCCCAGGAATTTCAAGTTGTTTTTCTTCATCAGCACAGGGTTGTTGATTAATGAGTGCTGGGTGATATTATTAGGATGGAAATGCATATTCAGACTTTTAGTAATGTCAATAAAAGGAAAACTGGCAAAGATGATTTTTTTTTTCCCCGGAAAGAATTTAACAACAAACTGTTAGCTTTATCTTGTTAGTTTTATCCTCTTCCACAGAGTCTTTGTCCTCCTAATTATTATATTAATATTGTGTTTTATCTATTTTAATGTTAGTCTGGTTTTTGTTGTTCTTTGTTTTCTACTTTCTTAAGCTAACCATTCAGCTAATTAACAATAACAGGCAAGGTACAATCTTATGGTTACCAGTGAAATGCCTTTAAGAGATGTTTCACAAAGGATGGTAAGAAACAAGAAACTCCTCTCTCTTACTCCTGTAGGTTTGTGATGACATGGCGCAGCATCTAAGGTAAAGAATCATGTACAGTCTCTTGTTGAATTGAAAGGAATTCCTAGTCCAGCTGGGAAGGGTCATGGAAGAGCCAAGTGACTTGTTTAGGTTTCTGTCTGGAAAGGGTATGTCCCAATGTGAAAGTCCAGGCAGGCTTATTTGGGTTCTCTGCTGATCCACATTGCAGCCACACCTGCACAGAAAGGGAAGGTATGTCTTCTTGAGTACAGGTTCTGTGACTGCAGCACTAGAGAGTTTAGTAAGGCTTGAAAAATCCATTTAAGCAGGTAAGTAAATACTTGGTGGCTTGGCCCAAGCAGAGCTCCAGGCTGTCACAGCTAGTCGGAAGCTGCAGGAATTCTGGATTTTGAGCAGTCTGAACCATTCCTTCACAAACTTAAGCAAGCCACTTGTTCCTTATTCTTCTTTTTGGATTGATGTATCTACCAATTGTATTTAACATCTGTCTTTCTCACAGGTGTTGTGAAATGCAATATTAATACAGTCCTTAATAGTTTGATGAAAAGAACAATGCACAAGTGCATTGTATTAAGGAAGTGTTACTATTTGACCAGCTTTATTGGAACATCAGGAAAAGTGCTTTGCAGCTGATAAGCTGTCAAATTTGTGTATCATACACATTTATTGCTTTCAGTAGTGCATATTTAACCAGTGTTAGCTGTAATTACATTTGCAACAGAACCAAGGATTTGTATTTCCTGTTGTCTTCTAAGAAGTTTAAAAGCAGTACTGCTAATGTAAGATCTGATAAGGAGGAGGCCTACATCACTCTAACATAGTGCTTTTTCTAGCAAGTTAGATATAAAAGAGCACCTCCCATATGAAGACAGGCTGAGAAAATTTGGGCTGTTTAGCCTGGAGAAGAGAAGCTGCATGGAGACCTCAGCAGCCTTCCAATATCTGAAGGGGGCTTACAAGGATGCTGGAGAGGGACTCTTCATACGACAAGGGGCAATGGGTTTAAACTTAAATAGGGGAAGTTCAGGTTAGATAAAAGGAAGAAGTTCTTCCCTGTGAGGGTGCTGAGGCACTGGCACAGGATGCCCAGGGAAGCTGTGGCTGCCCCATCCCTGGCAGTCTTCAAGGCCAGGTTGGACGAGGCTTGGAGCAACCTGGTCTAGTGGAAGGTGTCCTTGCCCATGGCAGGAGGCTGGAACTAAATGATCTGAAAGTCCTTTCCAACCCAAACCATTCTGTGATTATCCATCTCATTTACTAGCATGACACCAGTTGTTTCTTTTTGGTAGGATGAAGAACTATAATGCCTTTGGAAAGATTCTAGAAGAGCTGTCAAATATGTATCAAATTCCAGGAGACAGGTTGTAACTAGTTTTTACTTGAAAACTTACAATCCATAGCCTAGCTATTGTTTACTTACAAAATTAATACTTTGTCTTCTCTCTCTCCCAGTGAAATGAAAGCTAAGGGATACCATGCTTTGCAGGCCCTTGAAAAAGATCTTTATTCAATGTCTCTTCTACACAGGTAACTTGAAGTCTACCTCTTTCTGCCCTTCCCTCCACCCCTTCATTTCACTAAAAACCAAATTAACTGATCTAATTATAGAGCAGCATGTTGAAGGTTAATGAGTCTTCTCACACTCGAAAGCCTAAAGCTTTTCTGCAGTTTGTCAACCAGGCACGCCAAACAAGACCATCTACTGAACTCGTGTGCTTTATCTAGGAGACTTGCTAGAGCAGAGCTTGGGGGGGTGTGTGTGCATGTGACCACCCACAGGAGCAAACAGTACACCTGAAAATCAGCAGTCACGTTTGGATCTCCCTGTATCAGAAGTAAAATATCCCTTTCGGGGTCCTGCTGTTTGAGCATCAAAACTCAGGTTCTAGATGAGGAGTAGTGGATGCTACCTTTTCCTCTATCCTTCCTTTTCTCATTTCTCCTTTCAAAGGGTAAAATTATAGACAGATGGGGAACAGATTTTCCTAAACCCTCTGGTAATTGTATAATGATTTTCTTTCTTTTAAGAATATCAGAGTTGAAGGCAGTGTTTTCCTTCTGTATTTTTGAAGCATCTTTTCTGATATCTTGCCCTCAGCAAGCATTTTGTAATTTGAAACACACCCTTGGTTTATTTTTGTACAGTGTTCCCTTATGAAGCATACTAACTCTGTGAATAAATATACTATATCCTTGCTGATCACTGATATCTCAGTAAATATTATTTATGCGTTAAACAGATTATTCATCCCATCTATGATGTAAGTTAATGCACTGCAGAGTTTTAA
Source organism: Coracopsis vasa (assembly GCA_026283785.1). Taxonomy (NCBI): domain Eukaryota; kingdom Metazoa; phylum Chordata; class Aves; order Psittaciformes; family Psittacidae; genus Coracopsis; species Coracopsis vasa. The sequence continues at coordinate 2,851 of JANHGB010058181.1, forward strand.
TACACAGCTATGTAATAGTATGGCTGTATGTATTCAGCTGTATGGTCACATTTGTGCTTAGACATTGGTTCTGTTGGAGTTAAATTATGCAGGTTATTTCCTCTTTGCTCAACCTGCCACTCCAATGTTTTTGTCCCACCTCATTTCTGCTAAATAGCACATTAAATTGCAACATGAAACAACTCAGATACAGGGGTGAAACTGGAAGCCCAAGTCTTAGGAGTAAAGCATGAATGGAATGATGGTGTTTTGGAAGCTGTCATAACAAATGAAGACACAATCTACTTCCAAGAAAGCACTGTCTCCCTTTGATTAAGGGTGCAAATTATCCTTTACATGAGCCGAGCCAGCACTGCAACTCAGGAAACACTAATCAAGATGTGTTTTGAACTAGATCAGAGGATGTAAACAGAGTCATGGAAGTACTTCATGGAAAAGTAGGACACCTGGTGCCAAGAGCTGGAGGTAATTTTTTTCTTTTTTTTTCTGAATTCAAGGAATTGTAATAAAAACACCTACTATTTTTGCTCGATCTTTTGTTTTGTTGCTTATCGTTGTTTACAGTAAAGATTCATCATAATAAAGAAAACGTGCTGTAGGGATTTATCTTGTCTGTATTCTCACATGTTGTGCAGACATACAGACGGAAACAATACAGAAAGGCCAGGTGGTTTATCACTTACTACAATACTGACTTTGCAGCAGCCTAAAAACAAAGGTAATAATATTCTGAGGTTATGTGGGAAACCACAGTTTGGGAGTAACCATGAGATGACAGCAGTGGTAGCTGAGAAAATCCTCATGCTGCCTAAACAGCAAATACAGTCAGTTGATAAGGGTTGTTTGGCTCATCTACACTGTCAGCAGCAAGCTTTAATGCTTTCTAGTTCATAAAAGTAATTTTAATACATGCTACTACTATCCTGTTGCACAGCTTGATGTAAGTGTCCCTTTTACAAGTATTACAACTTTCCCTTCTCTTTCCGGCTAGACACTGAAAGCTCCAGTTTAGCTAGTATATTTTAGGCTGAACAGGTTATTGTGCAAGATATAAAAACTTATTCTAATCTTTTCAAAGATATCTGATGACTGAGGGTTTAACTGTTAAATGCTGACAAAGAACATGCTGTGATTTGAGCACATACTGTAATTAGAGGTGTACACATTTGGGGAATCCCCTTCTGCCCAGCTATACTGTTCCTGTTTTGTTCCCCTTTGTGCAAGATGCCTTGTAGTGACCTGTGTAGTAACTATTTTCTTTATTCCTCAGGAACACCTATGAACATTGAATTTTACATTTCTCCTTATCAAATTTTGGAAGAAGAACTAAATCCTGGTAAAGCTAGAAAAGCAGAAATAACTCGTGATAATTTTTTTAGTGCTGTTTCATTAAGTTCATTAATGAAACTCAGAAATAAGACTTAAAATTCTAGTTTAGCAGTATGATTTATGTAATGCACTTCAGCATGATTATAAGGTACATCAGGAAACTACTTTCCCATTTCTTGGCTGTTGACCTAAACTGAAGTCAGAGTGATATCAAAGTAACTGCCTAGCCAGAATGAAAATGGTGATTGTTTGATCTATTTCATGGCATATCCCAAAAGCAGCTATTGCTTTTGCATTTTAGGTATGGTCTGTGCAGCATTCTCCTTGCTGCCCAAGCCACTGAGGCTGTCAACTCGACCTGACTTTTAAAAGACCCTCCCATTGCATGTTTTGTATGCACAGGTTTAATCTACACTGACACAAGGAAAATAATGCAGTTCTCTTTCTCCCTCAGGTTCCCAGGTATGTGGAACAAAAACAGTTGTAACTGTTGAAGGCACAGATATGCTGCACAAACTTCCTCTTTCTCCACTGCTTGAAGATTCTCAAGGTGGAGAGGATGGGTGAGGCTCTGGATACTTCTCAATACAGAAATGGATTTACACATCATCGGCACTAACCTCAGCATAACTTACATTTAGCCTCTGCTAAAACAGGAAGCTCTGTTTTATTGATAGTGTTATGCTCCACAGCTAAACCAGCTATAACCTTTGTCTTTTATAGTTTTAACAAATGGAATATAAAGTTATTGTGTTCATATTTAGCTGTTGTCAATTACATTGAACTATGGATTTATTCATAGATTTGAAGCCAGAAGGAGACACTGGAATGATATTACTTCCTAGCATTCAACAAGCAACTTCTGCATAGCTTCAGAATAAATAAAGCATATATAGAGAGATATTAAACCTTAACTATACAAAACAGTTTGTCATCCCACCATCGGTACTGACACCTGATCTCTATACTTCAGTGCCAGTCCTTCTCCAAAATATCACTATAGAAGATTTATAGCTAACACCCTTGTGCACTGTTCCTCAGCTTCCCGTGGCTCACTTTTCCTTTCTTCCAGTCTTTACACTAACCTTGTTTTACAATGTTAAAGGCTGTAGCTGCATATATATAGCAAAACTTTTCTCAAGACAGAAAGTATGGAATGTAGTAAACTGCTAGGGACCTGATAGTGGCCTTGCACTACAAGTCCCTGCTATGTCAATTTGTGTATCAAGCTTTCATTCTTTGTTTTTTCCCTCAGCAACCCTGTTTTTTTGCCACTGACTGATGAACTCAGCATGGATTTGCCAGCTTGCTTTGTGTTGAAGTTTCACCAGCCTATTCCTATGTCCTTATCCAGTATTGAAATGATACAGAGGCTGACAGGCATGTTCTGATTGTTTTTAAGACTAAGTAACTAAGTAATTGCATTTAAGACTAAGTCTTTTCTGTGACTATGCACTGCTTATTAGCTTTTTATTTCTCTGTGTGAATGTAAGAGGGAAAACTGGTTTCTGGGGCAGAAGGTGTTCTGTTCTATCAGCTCAAGTGTAACATTCTAGCAACCAGTGCAAACCACAAAAGTTCTAAGAAAGGTATCGCAAATTACAGTCAGAGCCGTTAAACACTCTACCTCAAATTTCCCTTAGCAAAAAAGGGGGCAAGAAAGGAGATGGATGTTTTGATCTTTTCAAAATATTGGGTTTGTTTTTAATATAGGCTTTCATGTGCAGTCATAACCTAAATGCTAATTTAAAAAAATCACCTGGTTTCAGGAATTCAGATTACTGGCTTGAAACTAGCTCCTCTGTATGAGCTGATAGTTCAGTCTACTCTCAAAGGAAAAGGCAGTGAAGATGTGTCTACATATAAAACCCATTTCCTTGTGGTGAGTATAGTGTTTGTTTGACACACACTTTGCCCTTGTGCAAGATACATACTGAATTGTATTTCCTCATAAGCAAGCAGTGCAGACTTCCCAGAATCCCAGTAGTACTTAAGTACTCTTTAGGAAATAGCTCAAATTATTTATGAAACAGTGGTAGACCCTTTTAAGTAAGTGAGCTTCTCATCCTCGTTAATGAAACACTGCATGCATGGCTGTTGAAGTCATACTAATTTGTCTGTCTGTAACCCAAATACTTACTCTTGTAAAAATTGCTCAGAACTTTACCATTAATGCCTTAAAAAGAAGGAAACTTATTGACTGGTGTAAGAAGCAAGTCTCAAGATGGTGCTTACCTAGACTTTTGAAGGTCTTTATCGTGCTGCATGTCATGCTGCATATCATGCTGTTTTAACAAAAAAGGATTTATTGATTAGATAACACTGAGAATACTGATTCCTTTTAAAGGGACTGGCAGGATGAGAAGTGTAAAGTGTAATAACAGCGATGTCAATTACTGTCTAGAGCCATGATGGTTTAACTGTAGATGGCTTCCCTTTTAATAACTAAATACTTAATTTAGGCTGCATTAGGTGTGGAGATAAAAACTTACAATAGAAAGCAGTGGCTTTCTGCCAGACTTACGTACAGGGCAGCTAAAGGTCAAGCTTCAATGATCTACTTTTTTTGCTAGGAAACATTAATTTTGCAATTAATGGCAACAAAAGATAAGGACACTTCTTTCTCTTCTACTAACTATGTTAGCAGAGCCCATTGCCTACATAGTTTCTGGACTTTGAGTTGGTGGTAGTAGCAAGCTTACATCATGCTAAAATGAGATGTAGCAAAGCTTTTGTCTATAAAGCCCTTAAGAGAAATTTTTCATTTCTATTAGATACACACAGCTAATTTCAGCAACCCCCTAAAATATTAGTACTTGCTAGAAGATTGCTTTGCTTCTGAGTTTAAAGATTTTACTTCTAAGAATAAATTACTAAATTGGTTTCTAACCTCAAAAGGAATGTAGTGGAAACCCTTTTGCTCCATGAACATACAAAGAAAAACTGTTCTACTCTGCTCTTCAGCTTTTCTTAATGTAGACCCTGCTAATTAACTGCCCTGCCCTGTTCTTAAGGTGACAGTTCCCACTTGGCATCCAGAAATAGGTAACACACTATTGCACTTCTAATTTTGTCAGAGAATCACCGTCAACATGGACAGGTGGCAAATTTTTCTTACTATCATCTCCTCTCCTCCTCCTCTCCACATGAATCATCAGGAGATCTAATCAGGAGATTCTAATCAAACAAACTTCTTTAAAGAAAGTAGTAATGTCAAGCAGCACTACTATGATATTCTTTTGAGGGATTTTGGTTGTTAACATTTCTATAGCCTACAAGGTTCTTAAGAGTATTTAGTAGAATAGGTGGCCCTTGAACTCCTGACTGCTTGGCTCTGGGTATATTCACTTAATTGGGATGCATTTGGGAGGGAAGAGTAGATCTCATTTTGCTTCCTCTAAGGATTATATTTCTACTGAAACATAAAGATATGATGGACGTGCTAGCAACATGTCTTCCAAAATTATTTGTGTTGTCAGATTGTGCAGTTGCCTGATAATATCAAGCTTTAAACTTTCTTGTTTTCAGTGCTTGAAATATCACCATATTTGTTGTTCAGTCTCTTCCAGATTGCCCAAAGCACTGCTACTTCATAAACAATGGCTCAGACAAATCAGATTCAGCAGGGACCTTGGTCAGTAAAATCCCATTTAGCCATCCGCAGTGTGTGCCTGGTGTAATAGAGATTCTTCGACATCAAGTGGCATATAACAGTCTTATTAGCAGCTGTGTCTCTGATAAGCATATAAATGAAGGTAAATTGCATGGTGGGAAGTAAAGGCAGAGTATTAGAGAGAAACTAGCTTCTAAGCTGAGTGTTAACAGATTTACTGCTCCCTTGCCAAAGCTATCACTACTTGTGAGTATTTTAAATGATAAAAAAATCCTTAGTTCTAGAATTACACTCTGTATATGTGCATCTATATATATAATAATAATATATATTATATATGTATTAATCCTCTAGGCCTGACACTTCTTATAAGCATAAACTAAGTTGACAAAGTAATGAATAATTACATTCTACCATATCAGTATTTTTTAAATTCTGGCATGTGATGCAGCCATAAGAGTCAATGGTTATCACTAAATAGTGGTTTTATTTCTAGATGGTACAGAACTGCTTTACTTTGAAGTGGCACCACACAAGAACACCAGCTTTTCTGTCTTTTTCCTTCATCCTGTGAATGAGAATTTAGCCTCTGGTATGTGTGGAATAATTGATACTGTCCTCATTACTGGGCTGACAAAGGGATTTGGTTCTATCCAGGCTCTTGCTTCTCAGTTGCAAAAGCATTCCAAGAGCTACTCTCGATGGTGTGCAAACCATGAAAACAGAAGTAGCACTTGTATATAAACTGCTTGCTGAAGTGTTCAGTATTTGGCATAGAACTGAAAGTAAACACAACTAATCAAGTCCTATTCTGCCTTGGCCTGCAGTTAATTCATAAATTGTAACTTGTGCTATTTTTAAGTATACTGGGAAAAAACCCCAAGTGTTACACAAGAGCATTGCTGCAAGCCCCATCCCATTGACTTCAGTCTTTCGTCTCTTGAAGCATGAGAATGAAAGGCTTGTTTTTCATGTTTATAAAACTGTTTATTTTTAATTGCTTACATTCTGTTCTTTCTTAGTGACAATTGATGTTATAACCTCCAGAGAAATCCAATGTCACCTTCATTTAAATCCTCAAGACCCAACTCTCAATTCTAGTGATGACTTTATAACACGAGCTGTGAAGCGGTAAGTAGCTTTATTTCACAACACATGGAATGAACGAACCTCAGGTGTCCATTTAATGGAAAGACCGTGTGTGTGCACAAGGCCATAAACTCAGCAACCAGAAAACTTCACTCTAGTAAAAAGTTATAATAGTGAGAATAAGTTACTTTGGTGTCTTAAGCATCTCATTCAAAAACTTTAAACGTGAATAGTGATGGAAAGTGTTTCTTTCAAGTAAAAAGCACATGGGGCAGGGAAATACTTTTGAATGAAGAGTTCTACCTTTTATAAAGATGCTTTTTTCTTTTGTAAACATGCTTTTCTCAAGACTTTAGCTGATGACAGTCTCATGACTGGTATAACTTAGAATAGCATGAAAAGAGATCTTCCCATATCTCACACCAATCAGTGCCTCCTTTCAGAAAGTGAGGTATATACGGCATATCTACAACAGTGTGTCTTGCTTGCTTTCTGAAGCAAATTCTGAAACAAATTCCAAGAGGCAAGTTGCTGTGATATAGGAACATACTCTAGAGAAACAACTGAGAGCGCTAATTAATTTAGCATAAGCCAGTATACAACTAGTATCTATTTGATGACAGCAAGATCAAGGCAGGCTGGATTTTTAACCTGTTTTAAACCTAGATATTATTCCTTGAACCAGGTAATGCTATTGTTAGAGTGGAGAAAAAACTCTAGTGTAGATAGTGTTTTAGAGAAGATATGCTCTGTACTGGTTTTATACAAAACATGAAAGTTACAATTACAAAACTCAGCAAGAATTACTGTATTTCAATATTGTTAGTTTAGCTTTTCATTAAAAGCACCCTTATGACTTTATTTTTACCAAATCCTCCTTGCTTTTCCTATCAAAGCTGCTTTACACCCCTAAGCTCAAAGATCCAGCACTGGATTTCATTGTGTTAACATGCTTCCGCTACAGCACATGTAGTTATACTGTAGTTACTATTAGGTTGTACAAAGCAGAAAGATGCAAGGAGGTAGTGGCTGGTTTTTCACAACAGGTATCATTCAGATGTCAGCGACAGTCTAAAAAAAGGAGTAAGCTGAAGGATGGATAAAGTCTGTAATAGTGACTAATCTTTTATTTCCTGTTTCAGTTGCATGTCAGTCCCAGTTGTCATGAGAGCTATTTTCAGGAATGCTGCCAAGGTGAAAGCTGCCAGTGAAACACAAGATGTGAAAGCAGACATGAAACAGAAACCTGAACCACCATGTGAGCAAGTTACACATTCTGATAGTCCCAAAGACAGTCTTTCTGTGACTGGTCAGCAAGATTTGGTAGTGACAGATAAGCCAAGTATTACAGACAGCGCAAAAGAAAATCCCTCCACAGCCAAACCGGAAACTCTGGGTGATAACACAGAAAAAAGTAACCCCACAGTAAGTACAGAAGCTTTGTGTGGAGCAGAGGAAAGTAATTCCACAGCTAGTACAGAAGCTGTTATGATAGATAAGAAAAACACATAATCTATTGTTTGATAATCAAACAAGAAAGAAGTATTTTCCCTTCTGCAGATTGCTTTTGCAGAAGTAGCTGGAGAAACTTGGCAAGCTCACTGTCTACTTAGTAATTTGTGAATGGAGTTTCCTCTTTGCACACTGTTAAATACACACAAGTAACACTCTTGAATTTGCATTTTTAAACTGCCAAATTTGGGAAGTTTAACACTGCTCTAGTAACCTTTATTTTTGTCTCCACCATATTCTACCACAGTTCAGAAGATATTTCTGTCTAAAAAATGTGATATAGGCTATAACATGACACATGCACCTCTGGGAAAGTAATTTTATCCACGTCAGCATTATGCTAAATAATCGAGAAAATAGATGAACAGTTTTGCACGTACGTAATGAATGCAGAGAGAGACTCCTAGTTGCAGTTGTTTTCCCCTAATGCAGAAGTGGTACTGAATGACAACCAAATTTACAGTCCACCAACTCTGTGGCAGGATAACAGAATCTTTAGTAAGGAAGTTGTAAACTCAGTCTCTGAAAGTAAAGTCATTTTACCTTAGCTTTTTTCTGGTCTCAAAGTATAAAAATGTTTTTGTGATTTCAGTTTATTTTTTAAAGCATATTTCAGTTGGCTGTTAAAAATTTCAGTTTGTCTCTGTCTAGACCTGCTTTGTCTCAAACATGAAGGGAAGTCACAAGCAACTTAAAACAAGCAAACTCCTAACTTACTTTAAATCATTTTAATTAGTGTAAAACAGACGGGAATTCATCAAGAAGAGACTTTAAGACCAGAGCAATTTGCAGCTACAGTTAAGGGAAGCAACAGGAAAAAAAGTCAAATATAGAATGCTGGCACAGAAATACAAAGCTCTCAGAGCTATACGTGTGTGGCTGACAACGTGGTTCAAAAAGGTGAATAAGGCTGGCTTTCTTGAAGAGCTTGGGAAAAATACTCTGGGAATGAGGGAAAGAGAGTTCAGGCTAGAGGGACTGGCAAAAAAAACACAAGGAAGTTCACTAGACTGGAAACATACTCAGTGTGGTCTAAGATGGTGAGAGGAGATAGTCTAACAGCAAAACAATGGAATTGCCAGTAATTCTGCATTTGAGGAGAATGGTGTATTTTCAGCAAGTGAAATAACCAGAACTGTATGAGGAGGAAAAAATAGTTCTTAAATGTGAAAGTGCATTGCACAGTGGTTGCAAGAGGAAGAATTTGACAAAAGTCGAAAAATTCCCGTATTTTATACAGTGACTAGAGAGTCACAACACTCACATCAGCAGCAAATTTTCCTCTATTTTGCACAGAGTTAGCGCCTCATCAACAGCAGCTTATTCTGCAAGAACAGCTGTCCATAGCACGGGGCATTTATTTTTTAGATATTAGAGAGGACTGATTTAGAGGGGCTATTTAAAGGATCTGCTCCATTTCCAAATGAGAAAGTAGGAGTGAAATGATAGCTTCTGACACAGAACAGAAACATGTTTAGTAAATCTCTGTAAAGCTTTACAAGTCCTTTTCAATTTCTGTGAAAGTTTATTTAAGATTAAAAGCAAGGGGTGCTTTTTTGCCAGAAGCCAAAATATGGTGAAGTTTTGCAGAATTATCTCTAATGGGAAGTACTGAAATCATACTTCCCTAAAATGAAGTGATGCATCAGCCATGGTCCACAAACTGAGAATCAAACACAGTTGAGATAATTTTAAATACCATGAGACAGAAAACCTAATGTTCCAGATGCTGGACATGATGGAGTATATCCAGTGATAAGCCCAGTTGCTCTATTAGCCAAATAGTCTGCCTTTTAACCCAAGCAAGGGTTGACCTTTCAGGATCTGTGCAGAGTTTTGCCTTGCTGCATTCAGACTGCAAGGAACCAACCTCACCATTACTTCTACAAGTGTTTTCACCAGAGCTGCCACCATCTGCATGTTTTCCAGCTTCAACTTCATTATATTCTGTCCCAGCTGGAGCTGTGTGATTAAGGTCCATATTCTCAACAGAATCTAAAATGTGTCCAAGATGTGGCTGTTGTTCAGTAGAGTTCAGGTACTTCAGCACATCTTCTTCGTGCTTTCCAACTGCATCAAGGAGATTATTTATCTTACTTAAAGCAGAATCATGTCCATTAAAATGACACCAGGATAAAAGAGCACTAAAAAGTTAAGAACAAGAACAAAAAAGTGATTACGTGTACTCACACAGACCTCCAGCTGTTGAAGGTTGACACCAGTGTGACAAGATATTTATACTACATAAATGCGTATAGTTCATTCACATTTCCTGGGAAACTCAAGCAGTAGAACCAAGTATTAAGGTTAAAGATGCAGAATTTTGGCAGAGCAACTGACAGAGGAATTTTAAGAATGATCACTCTACAACCTGTATTCAAGACCTAAATGATTCTCAGGCTGCTCACTTTGGACAGATTTACAATGCATGCCCCTTCACACACACCCTCCACACGCACACGACCTTAAGAAGTTTGTAACTTACTTCAGGGTTCCTCTGAACTGGCCACATGTAACCATCAGCTCAGCACCATGTCTGTAACCTTCATTAAAGCCTTCCTGGAGTGCAAGCTCTTTCCCAGCCTCAATTCCATCCCTATAGCCTTCCTGTAACAAGAGCAGTGAAACAGGTTGTTCACAAGATGAAAAACTGGACCTGTGACAATCTGTAACAATAAAAAAAGCTTAAACAAGTGTTCAGCCTCTTAAATTACAGCTTCTAGATTTTAACATCTCTCCCAGCTACACCCCCACTGCCAAACGAAAACATGCTTTTTGCAGCATTATGATTTACTGATCTGCAAGATCCTGTTCTTTTCCAAAAGGATCCCAAGAAGGTCCAAAAATAAGGAGAGTATTTTTAGAAACATCAAAAAAATAAGAGAAATCTGGAAGAAAGTGCTTGCTTTTATGATAACCACCTCCTTTATGAAAAATTCATTAAGGAATACCACAGACAGATTTCTAGCCATCTAAAAACACACAGGCTGCAAAGCCTCCCCTTTAGCAGAGGTACTCTTCTGTCTGTAATCCACCTACCTGTTTCCACAAAAACAATTACTAAGCCTTGCTTCTCTGCTGGATCTCATTCAATTCAAGAGTTATACCAGAAAAAAGATGGTGATGGAGTAAATCACATGTAAATATACAAAACAATGTGATGTTTTTTTGTGAGAAACAGCCAATGACTGTAATGCAAATTAATTTCTTCATATTCTAATCACATTAGCATGTGACATAGAGTAATTCTTAATTTCTTTCACACCAAAATTTCAAGTTGTAACAGTGAAATCTTGTATTTGCTCATGAGTGAAGAAAACTAGCAGCCTCACTAAAAAAACAGCCAGGAACAAGAAAGTTTATTTTGCACAACATACAGCTCTAACCTCAATAACATTTTGTGATTTTGCAGTATCTACTTATAAAACATCAGAGGGATTTGTATAAGAACACTGAACTGCTCCTTAAAAGAACCAGGCTTTTTAAGGGCCTCACATGCAGGAGACTTTTCCTTGGAGAATACAACAGCTCTGTTGTAATACCCTTCCTCATCAAGAGCCTACACAAGAGCTTCCATTTATGTTCTTCAGCCAAATGCTGTTCATCCTTGAGCAGAGGAACCCTACTGGTCCCATGCTGAATGATAATGTATCTGTTGAAGTAACCCGGGTTTATGTACTTGTTTTGCTCCCTGTAGAATACCAGGGAGGCAAATGTTGTGGAAAAAAGCTTTCATAAAATATGCTTTTCACTAGGAGAGTAAATAAGCCAAAAAACTATCCAGACCACAACATCCAACTGTGGTTTCACGTGGAGTCGCAAATCTTAAATCTGACTGATGAAGAACTCTACTTAAAAGCCCAAACATCTCATACTTCTCTATTAGCACTGTTTAACTGTGTTGCCCTACATTTACTAGTGGTATACTACAATACAGTGGTCTACCTACAAGTATGAAGCAACTATCTCACATCAGAATTGAGCACTACCTTTTACAAATGCAGGCTTGTACAGAGGGAGCTGATGTCTTTTAGTAAAACAGTAGTTTGCTTTGATGACTACTAGGATAGTGTTTCTGTAAATCCCTGCTACATTGTCCTGGCATTCAGAGGAAACTAGAAGTGGCTTTTTAAGCAGCCACTCTTAGTTTAAACCACAACACCCTCTTTAAATAAGCCATATGTACACCAAGGTATGTATCAAAATATCTGAAATGGTTAAAAAGACTATTAAATCACTGCTATAGGATTACCTTCAGTCTCTTTTTCATGGTGCTATTCCATTCTTTCTGTAGTAGATACATCTCATCTGCATCTTCATCAAATATATCCTCATTGGATCGGCTGACTGCAGCTTGTACCCAGGCCATAACAACACTGATGGCTATGACCTCTGTTTATGTGGTTAAAAAAACACTCTCACAAGTCCCCCGGGCTAAGTGTCCGAGCAGAAGTATAGGCAGAAAACGTGAGTTCTGAAGAGGTCGTGAAGGGAGCTGGTGGTTCAACCTGTACATTGGTTTACACATGGAAACTCGACGCTGTTTACCATCGAGGTGCATCTGTCGAGACAAGCCAGGCAGATCATCACTCACAAAGCAACTTCTGAGGTTTGCAGGGACAACTTAAGGCAGTTCCTACAGCAGCTCCTTTCCTTACTACGGCAGTAAAAAACAAGCGCCGTTTCTTGCAGCGGGACCAAATGGCTCTCAGGGATCCCATGGCCAGCAGAGCCGTACCACGCTCGGCCACGTCGCTTCCCCCGGGACACCACCGGTTGAATTCTCGCAGCCTGCAGGCCCCTTCCCCGCGGCCCAACAGAGGCGCACCACAACCGTCTCCCCTCCCTAGCAAACCCTGGCCGAGCCCACAGGACCCCGCCGCGGCCCCCTCCAGGCCACGACACTCCATTTCACGGCCGGCGCTCAGCTCCACACAAGCGGCCGCGCTGCGGGAGCCTTCTTTCCCCCTCCCCTCATCTCCCCCTCGCCTCGCTTCTCCCGGCTGCTCGCTCGCCCCCCGCCGCCAGCACAGCCCCACGCCCCGTACCCTCACCACAGCCGCCGCTCCACGCAACTCCGTCACTTGCTGGGGGCCGCCATCTTGACTGATGGCAAACTGGCTTCATGACGTCAGAAGCACTAGAGGAGCGGCAGCCATGTTGGCCGAGGGCAAAGTCCTCAGGTAAATGGCCGCCATCTTAACCGGCAGTGGTGTGGCTTCAAAGTCTGTCCGAGACAGCGGAGGCTGGCGGCCATGTTGAGTAAGGGCGCAGCCTCACATCTTCCTGAAGAAGGCGGGACGGGGTGGCCGGGTCGCCGAGTTCTCCTGGCCACCGAGAAGGTCGGGAGCCGGCACAGGAAGAAGCCATTGGTGTGAACGCTTCTTCCGGCTGTCCGGGGCGAGGGGCGTGTGGCTGCCTCAGGCATTCCACAGAGCCCTCAGGCTAGCCTCGATGCAGGGAGGTTTAATCGTTTCTTCAGTTGTAAATTGTGGAATTTAAAAACAAAAATCTGCCTTGTTGGCTTCTGAATCCTCAGGGTGCTCCTGTGTCAGGTGTGTCCTTAAGCTATCCTCTACAAGATTGAGGCATTACAGTAATAAATCCTTTTCAATATAAAGGGTGCCTGGAGGAGTAAAGTGTTACAGGGTTTGCTTCTGTTAGAGAAAACATTAATACCTTTTTGACACACATACAACAGAATAATGTGGTTTTGGTTTTTTTTCGGTGCGTAGTGCATTTGGCTTATGAGGACAAATTTGAAGTTAGTTAATCTTCATAAATATACTATACACCAACCTTGAATTTCAAGTTGTATGTTTTTCCAAATGGCCAACTCCTGCTACAGTAAATGCCCTCATGTACTGGGTGCTTCTGTGGGTCCCTCGTCTGCAGGGACTGATGCCCTGTTTACCACGCGTCACAGCAGGGCTAGGGACACTGAAGTGGGGGATGGCAAAGCCTGA
>JANHGB010058183.1:0-14291 GCA_026283785.1 Coracopsis vasa
GCGAAAAGTACAAAAATTTAGTCTTATTATTTGAACATAATATAGAAAGGAATGTTTCATCATAATTAGAAAATCTTTACTGTTGAATTGTGAACACCATGACAAAATGTTTTGCTATCTCATCTTTAAAATTTAAACATAGGTATACGGATAGTAAGAATTTCCTCTAATGAAATACATTTATTTCCAAACGTGGTGGTTTCCTATGAAATTTAATTCCTTAATTACTTATCAAAATATGAATTCTTATCTAAATCTGAAGAATAATCAAACAATTTGGAAACAGTGTGCACTATAATTAGTATTCTGTGTAGTAGAACTACCACTGTGCTCAATTATCTAGAAATTATTTTTGTACATTTCACTTCTGAGGGTCATGTTTTTACTGCCCAATAATTCTGTTACTATGTGGGTTCATCTAGAATAACAGTGACCTCTAGGGATACAGTTTAGTGTGATACATCAAGGGATACAATTTAGTGTGACACATCAGGTTTTAGACTCCTAACTACATATTTTACATTACATGTAGCAGTAGAAAGAGCATACATAAAAATTGTAAGTTTCTCAAGCCTTTGGGACTGTTGAACACATATATGTTCTAATAATGAATTAAATTCACATATATATATATGTATATATTCATATATAAGTTTGTATAGGCATCTTTATGCTTGTGGGTTTTTTTTAGTTTAGGACTACTCTAAAAATTCTTTTCTCACAATGAAAAATATTATTCTTTCAGCATTTTATTCCTTTTTGTGCTAGACATTTTCTTCATAAATAATTTGGAAATTAAACCTGAGATGTTACATTTCAAAACAGAATCCTGTGTGTGTGTTCCTTTCTTACTCAATTAATTAAAAATGAACCCCAAATTTCTTCAAATTTACCTGAATATGCTTCTATTCTCAGTGAATTTTTGAGGAATTTTTAGTATTTCTTCTAAGTGGATGAGAACATAAATGCAAAATAATAGTTAATCTACTTCTTATTAATTCTGTAACAGAATAGATAATCTGAAATCTCTATGAAATATTATGTAGCAGTCATTTCTTCATCTTTACTATTATCAGCTTATCATCAAACTCTGCTTTCTCAGAAGAGGTTTTTAGTGAACAATAGAAACTTTCTCACTAAAGAATATTCTGTGTGCTGAGGACTATACTTAAATAAATTTTATACAAATATTAACAATATTCTGGACAGTGTAATGGTTTGGGTAGCCTAATGGTTTGATTCAGTGTAGAACTAAACAACTTATATAAATTTTCAGTACATTGTTAAACTTCATGAAGGAAATTACACAATAGTTGATCTGCTGCCTGGTAAACAAGTCACAGAACCAATTTGTAGTTCTAGCCAGGGTTTACAGAAGCAATAGGTTTCATTAAGGTTACATTAATCATTTTGGGTGGCAGACAGATGAGAAAATTACAAGTCCCAGTCTTGTTATAAAGGCTTGTCTAATCAACATTATTGTACATATTCCAGCAGACTCCAGTCTCTTTTGTTCTGTATGAAGAGACAGTTGAAGACTTCTAAAAGTCAAGAATCTGTGATTTGCAAAAAATGTGCTTGGTGAAGAGTGCTTGTTTCTATGTAGACTAGGCAACTGAATAGGATGAGGATCCTTAAAAAGAGTAAAGGTCTGGAATCAGGCTGAGGGATCTGTTGATATCATTTCCCGAACGGGAGAGAATGAAGCTG
The DNA here is from genome assembly GCA_026283785.1 of Coracopsis vasa. NCBI lineage: Eukaryota > Metazoa > Chordata > Aves > Psittaciformes > Psittacidae > Coracopsis > Coracopsis vasa. The sequence goes on from JANHGB010058183.1 coordinate 1,711, forward strand.
TAGTTGGAACACAGCAGAAGAAGTACTTCAGAGTGGAGAATGGATTGCAGCTGGTGACCTCTGCAAATTCCCACCTCTGTAAGCAACAAACTCAAACATGGGCAAACCAGGAAGCACTATCATTGCTATCTTACTGCTGCTTCTTTGATGCCCCAGGCGCATATCTTCTTAGCCTTTGACAAGATTGATAAGAGTGCCAGATATACTCTGATTATCCAGCCACCCTTAAGATCTAGGGCTGGTAGAAATATACATCCCAAGGTTGTCTGTAATGCGTGTTGTAACTAAGAGGCAACAGTTGTCTCTCAGGGTCTACTCACAATCTGAGCACGGAGAGGTCTCTGAGATCCTCAGTCTGCCCCTTCCCAGTACTTGTCTCCTCACCCTGTGCATGGCATGAGGGCAGCTAGGCTATTAAAAAAGACAGTATAAAATCCAAGTTTAAACTAGTTGTGCCCTTGATGGTCACCATGTGCTATAGAAGGCTTAACTAAAAGAAGACAACCTGCCCTTTCTGGCACCTTGTTCTTTTAGCAAATATGTCTCTGTTCCTTCTTACAAGAAGCTACAGGAAAGTCATATGGCTGTACATCCTAATAACTCACTAGGCAGTCATTGCTAATGATAAAACGAAGCTTAACATTGCACGTATGGTGTTATGGAAGCAAGCATATAAACAAAGGGCTTCCAATTTTTAAGACTTCTATTTCTTTCAGTGTTTTTTTGTCTCGATGTTTTCTTTGTGGTTATATAAGATCATTATTTCTCTCAATATATTCTCTCAATTCTGCAGCAACCTACTTTTTTGATCTTCAAGTTTAGAAACCCTAGAGCTGTGCTGAATTGTTTTTATATGAAAAACAGCTGAAAAAATTGATGTAATAATTTAAATCTAACAGAAATGAGCATTTTCTTGTTGTGTTTATATTGTTTATCTTTACTGAAATAAATATGTGATCCATTTATGATCAAGCAACAATATTTAAATCTCAGAGAAGGTATTTGCATTTTTTTAAGCTAGCTGAAATAAAAAAGTGAAGGCCTATGTGGATCAGGTGGGAAGTGAGGGTTCTTTCTTTGGGTAGGTAAGTAAGTGGAGAGGGAATCAGGTTTGAGAAACACCTTTCTTCCTGGGGAAACCAAACTTGGTATGTGTGGGAGCTTTCCCATCACCATTCTGTAATACATTGGGGAATAAGATATTCATAGCCAATCCACACAGAAATTTAAACAATTCAGTAATACAAAAATAAGCACAGATTTTGGGTTGGACCAGATAATCTCAAGAGATTCCTTCCAACCTCAAAATTTTTGTAATCCTTTGGTTCTGCGATTCTGGGATTTATATATATATATATATATATATAGGACAGTTGTAAGTTTTGTGCATGTGGGTTTCAATTCCTTTACTTTTCCTTCTGTTTTAATTTCTTTGATAGACTATTAACCAGTAGTATACTTGGTTGAAAAGTTGGCAGTATGAGTTAAAGTCCATTTAGGAAGTAGAACAAAGTCTTAGTTTAGTCATCTTGGATGAGCATCCTGACCTTGAGCTTGTTGCATAAAAGATGAAGTAGCTCTTGGTGTCAGACATGAGCTTTGTGTTCCTCCTTTCCAGGTGGCTATTTTTCAGCTGAAATTACTCAGTGAGCTTGGATTAAAATACACAAGTAATTTCAAGTTACTGTAAATTTCTTTGTTCATTCAGTAAACTGTTTCCCAAAATATTATTGTTAATTATTAATTTGACTAGCTTCAGATTGATTTCTCATACATTTTAGGGTTTCCAGTTGCATGGTTTCATGCGCGTGATTTCTTGCACATGTTTTCCGTTGTACAGAAACTTAAAGATGGTAGCTTCTATTAACTTCTAAGGTAAGTCAGAGTTTATAGATCACTTACATTTTGTGTATATCATCTACCATATATGTACACAGCATATAAATTTTCCTAGAATGATCTCTGCAGAAGAGAACAATTCAGCAAAAAATACATATGATGTATATCATACAGTTTATCAACAGTATGACTTTCATTAGAAGTTAATTATGTCAACAATTTTGCAAAACAGTGAATCATTTTACATTAGACTAACGATTCTCTGTAATAACAAAATAGTAATTTTCTATGGGCTTTTTCTCTGATGTTTTAATATTAAAAAATACCCCAACAAAACCAAAACCTACAAATCAAAGCTGTTTTGAGAGATGAACAACACGATTTTGTAACAGAATGGAGAATTTAAAAAAAATGAATAGCTGATAAAAGATGAGTAAAACCAGAGAGGACTGATGTTATAGCTGAAGGCAGTATTCGAGGTTAAGTACTCATTTGGCTATTCAGAAGGCCTGGTGACTCATTCTACATAAATGGAGTTTGTGATATGTAATGAAAAGCTTTCTATCTTCACCCCAAGCAAATTAGCAGGTGTTTTGTGGGGAGAATATTAATGTTATCTTACATTTGTTTCAGAGCAGGAACACGTTAACAGAGGAGATTTGAAAAAAAATTCACTATTATAGCATCAGGTACTGAATGTATTAAAACAAGGTCAACTCTGCAAAGCAGTGAGAGAAAATTAGGTTATAAACAAAGCAGTGCCTAAAAATATATTCTGTCTCAGTGACCAAATGTAATACAGTATTGCCCCAAATCACTAATTTCCTTTACTAAGGGTGATACTCATATGTCCAAAGCTGAGTCCGCCAAGTTAAACAGTAAGAAGGCCATAGTTTGGTGAGAGCGAAGGGATAAGCATCTCAGTGGGCAAAGCTATTTCATTCATTTCAGGGAGAAAACCAGCCAGGCTGTTTTTACAACCTTTACTGTTCCGTATTACCTTATTTTTTTTTTATTTTTTTTTTAGGAAGGCAGTGAAGAACAGGAAAGGTGATACATCTGAGAAAGAAAAGATTAAAATAATTACTTTTCAATACTGAATAACTGAGAAATTAGCAGTCAAGATAAAAAAAAGAAAAATTCATTCAGAAAGATAAAAATATTTTAAAATTATACTAGAGGAAATTAGAGTATATGAGGGATCAGTATCTGCTCAAAACAAGGCAGACAAGATGGAAAATTAAAAAATAATATTTTTCTTCTTTATTTGAAAACAAGACATAAATTAACTAAGACTGTGCATTTGCTAGCATTGTAAAATGGGAGAATAAGCCAAAGAGGAGGCTGACTAGTAAATTAATATTTCCTTAAAAAAAGGACTGAATTATTTTATGTCAGGTTTGTCATTTAGGCATGATAAAGTCTTAGAGTAAGAAAACAAGAAAAATGTATACACACGTAGATATAACTTAGTGGAGATTATTTCGGAAGAAATTCTGAATATGAAGAAATAATAGCTAGATAGGAAGACACAGGTAGGGAGAGAGAGAGAGATAGATAGATTAGATAGATAGATAGATAGATAGATAGATAGATAGATAGAAAAATTTATCTTCTAGGCAGCCTGAAGAGGTAGATCAAAAGAAAACCATTTGATGATAAAAGTGGCCTTGCAACCTAGGAGGTATGACTTACTGTCATGATGACTTGTGGTAGCAGTAGAAGTACTCCTAAGTAGGTAGCATACTTTTAGATGTGATATAAGATATTTTCATCCCTCCTGGCTTATGAAAAGGCCATAAAGATCACAGATTTCCCTTAGTTATTCAATTTATATTAAAATAGATTTCTTCTACATGATTCTTCTAAAATACATGTATAAAAACTTTGCAAGCTTTACACACACACACACACTCAGACTCACAGACACACACAGAATTGCATAACTCCTCATTTAATCACTGATTTATATCTTCACTCCCCCTGGCTGGTTCTAGGTCAATGCAATGAATCTGACCTAGGATGTAAAAAGCAAACATTTTGATGTTGTAGGCAAACCTCCTTCACCAAACCTTTTTTATATCACCTTTGCAATTTAGTAGGTGGTCAGGTAGAAGCTTTTGCAGGTTGAGACATCTTAAAGTTGAGTGAAACTTCCTGTTATCTTTATAACTGCTTTAGAAATGCTATTTTAAGACATAACATTTTAATATTCTCTTTCACTAAGAAGTAGTTCTCTTCCCTTGAAACAGTTTATAAACATAAGAACTTCAAATGTTTGATAAAGAAAATGCCATAGGGAATCTCATAATGCTTGCTTACCACACATTGGTGAGATAAAGGTTGCTCAGTTAATGTTTCTAAAAGTCATTGAGGGCTTTTGGTGAGGTGCTTATTACTTCTTATGCATACCCTTATAATAAAATATTGTGCTCTACAACTTCAGCTGGGGTACACTGACACAACACCAATGAAACTAAAACAGCTACAGATTTATATCAAATAAAGGTCTGCAGAATAATATTTAATTTTTATTACAGATAAAATAACTTAGAAGCCTACCTAAATAATGAGCATAGTGTTAATATGTGCAAAGAAGAAAGTCACAGTAGGGGGAAAATTAAGAAAAATCAAAGCTTTATTTTACATCAAATAAAAGCATAACATTTTAACCAAAGATTAAATGTATGCATCAAGAGTCTGAGGAAAAAAACATGTGATCACTTATTGTTTGCCAAAGCAATAAGTGTTTAAATTAAATATACATTTAAATTTGTCATAACATTGCTATCAACTGAACACAGAGTACATCCAAGTATGTGAAAACAAGTGGAGATGGAAAAAGAAGTAGGTTTAATACATATTTCCATAGGTTCATCGCTTGCAAAAGATACTTCCTAACAAAGGACAAAATGTGAAAAATGTATACGTCTTCTTTCTCACAGTGAGAAAAGAGAATGAAGGAAAAAAAGGTGAAATAAATAGAGAGCACTTGTATGCAGCATGGCGCTCCAGTTACACAGAATTTTTTTCTTACTCTACAATAATTTGAATGAGCTTTCACTTAGGTTTGAAAATAATTTTCATACTAAGGAAAAAGCTTTCTGTATTGATATGCTTCCCCATAATACAACATTGTGTACTGACTTGACTATGTTTATAGCTTAGACTTCATTTTGTATTCTCATTGGAAAGTCTGAAGTTCCTCTCCAGACAGCATCAGCTACTGCAAACATTTCTTAGGTTGGTAGCCATGTAGACCTTCCAATTAGGGGTAGCCTGTGCTGTGCAACTGACAGAAAAGTACCAAAAGCTGCATGTATTCAGAGCCAGCTCAAGGTTCTCAGCAGGGTAAAAAAAAATAAGGACATAGAAAGATTTAAGGAGTGGTGAACTTTACCATAGTGAGAATAGCTAAATTATTTCCAAGGAGAAGGAGGAGAGACATCAGTCTAAAATACCTTCTTGAGTGTCAGAGGATTACCAGAAGGTGTTTATTTAATGCAGATTACCCATTCCTTAGACTAAATTTATCTTTCAGAATTCATATCTCTCTCTCTCAACCATAAAAAATGCTTTGACTACAATGGCAGATAAAGAACTACAAGTCTTATGAGGGATTTTTGAGCTTTCATAGGTAAAAACATCTTTCCAAAGTTGAAATTGAATTCAGCCAAGTTTTTCAGTTTTTATCATTTCCTACTTAATATGCATTTCTGAGGCAGTTCTTCACATGCACTACATAAACTGATATTACGTAGAAGTAAATATAGATGGTTTTGTTAAGTTTATATTTAAATTTAGAACTGGTTTATGAGTGGACTGATAAGGCTTTTCAATTACTGTAATTTTCTCTTCAAGTTTAAGGATGTGCAGGGCAAAAAACTTAACCTTTTTGTCAGATGATCTTGTGCTTGATAACTTTCAACATTGCCAGCAGGAAATTCTAATATAAATCACTTGTGACTCTTCCTTGTTGATGATTATTCTATGATATGGACCCTCTTTGCTTGCTTCATAGACTATGAGTGAAGACTCCTGTTAAGTAGTGGATTGAGAGGATGATCAGAGTTTACGCTTGCAGATCTTTATTTGGTGATTGAAGGTTGCATAAACTACATCTACTCACCATTTGCTTGGAAATGTCCAGTCTTTGGAAGTTCACCCGTCATACAAAAATAAAAGATGGACTTGTTCATGAAAAATTGTGTATCATCGCTTCCGTAGATGAATATTAATAATTCTTATTACTAAAATCAAATTGTATAGTTTCACCCTGGAAATACACTTAAATATATATATTGTCACTGTAAATATTATTTAGCATTCTTCTGTGATGATATTTTATAATTAGAAATTTATTAATTTATGTTTTACAGCTGGTTTAATACATATATTTTATAATTTTTGTGAGGGTTTATGTCATAGATTTATTTTGTTTACTTGTAATTTTATAAGGAAAGGTACTGAACACTAATGGTAATTCCAGCAAAAGTTTGTTGACCTGGTCATTTATAATGAAGCTGCATTAAGTTTTTTGAACTGTTAAATCAAATACTTGTAAAATATATCAGCCTTTCAGAGAAGCCAATTACACAGCAATTGATGAAGCTTCCTTGCTCAATAAAGCAGGTTATAATGTCCATGAGTACAAATCCTTACTGGTACTTAGTACTGCAGACAAAATAGTTTTTTCTGGCTTCTAAGCATAAATGTGGAAGGAGCTCATTATTCCATGAAAAATTCTTTTTTCATCTACAGCATCTGGTCTTTAACCAGTGTTTGAACTACAAAAGAGCTAAATGGTGTTTTGTTTGCCTGTATAGTCTGTGCATTATCAATTTCTAACTAATACCTTTGCAAAGTACTCTATGATAATACAATATAAAAACAATATTAAAAGGTCAAATTTAATGATTTTTAACATTATTTATATCCATTTTCACTGCGAAATACCAGTGCTGTTTTTGCTTATTAGCAATGGATGACTATGTTAGCAATGAAACTATCAATCAGTCACACTCAAAAGTAGTTCTGATTAGCAAGACTTTCTCATTTTCTCAAGTACACAAAGGAATATTGGGGAATGTGCTATAGTAAATTGCCAGGAAAAAAATACTTAGTCTGAGCACTGCTGGAAGGTTCAAAGGAAAGCAATTCAATACCTTCTGCATTGGACTCCTGTCAGGTGCATATTGATATATTGTGCATCCAGCCTGTTCAAATACTTTTGACCCTGTATAAGCAGATGGACTCTTCATCACATATGCAGTGTGTTGAGCACATCTAAGAGCAATAGTACATATTTTACGTGTTATATATGGGAAGCATTTGCCCTGGATTTCTAGGTATCACGCTGTGGGATATAGCTGTCATTAGCTGACAAAGCAGCATTCCAGTGAGAAATTATGACCAAAGTACTGGTTGGCTTCCATGCCTGTAGAACTGATTGGATCTGGTGGTCTGAATATTCTTTCTAGCAGTAGAATACTATTCTAGATCTAAATTTCTGGTTTCATATAACCCTACCATGGTACCATACAATTTACTTTTTTTTTTGAGTAAGGAAATAAAAACAAACTAGAGAGCAAGAAATAATATATTTGTTCTTAAGTCCAGATTCTGTTATTCTTAATTATAGAAGTGGTACTGTATTATGAAAAATATTTCAATGTTTTTTACCAAAAGATTCAGAATCAAACTATTATTTTTGCTTCTTGTTCACTTCACATTTTTCCTCCTCTTTTGATAAAATAAATATCACTTTGTGGTTTTATGCCAAGAAGCTTCAGAGGATGACACTGAGAAGAGAGACAGGAAAAAAAAAATAGAACTTGTATGTAAACTGTGGTGACATTTAGCATACCTAGAAAATAAATGGGTTTCTTTGTTTCCTAATAGTGTTACTTAGTTCTTCTTGCAAAACAGAGACAAATATTAAAACACAAATAAACTTTCTGGCCTAGAGTATTATGCATGCTAAACACTGGGCTATTTTGATTTTATGCCAGCTTTGCTTTTTTTTCCAGGTTGGGGAAATCCCTAGCTGCTCGTTTGAATCATTGGAAGTAAGCAAATATAGGAGTAAAAAATGGTAGTCCCAAGTTGTCTCACATACATCTCTCTAAATGATTTCCCAGGGGAGGGGTTTATCAGGTTGTAAATATTTATATTTAGAAAATGTTATTAGTATCATTATTATTTCTTATGTGGTGATAAAAATATGAGTGATGAGTTCATTACAGAATTCTAACACAGGCCCTGCCTTGAAGAGTTCTGAATTTCAGCTGAACTTATTTTAGATGTCACCGAATACAGCAAAGTGAAATCTCACAATAGATATAACTAAAGAAGTGATTTCATTTTCAGGCTAGATCTATATTTGTATTAAAAATGACACACTTCCAACATAACTTACATTTACTACCAGAGTTGAAGTAGATACTCACAAAAATGAAATAGATATCTCTAAAAGTGCATTGCTTTTCCATTTTTAGTATTATATTTAACTGAATTGTCAAAACAAGCTGTTTGACGCCCTATCAATCTGCATACATGACTGGATGTATACCTAGATTCCTCTAAAGTGAACTATGTAAACTGACAGTCATTCATCTGACATGATATAATTTTGTCAGTCTTCTTTCTTTTATAGATTCTTCTTTTTATTTTTTGTCATATTTTTCTTTTACTATGAAAGCTAAATCAGCTATTCCAGTGAAAGTTTGTGCTTTGGAACTAGTTTGAGAAAAACTTGCAGGGAATTAAAAAATTCATAGATGACCTTCAGACTTATAAAGATTCTAGGAACAGATTACTCCTGAGTCATTCTTTGTGATACATAGGTTAGACTTTTTTTTTCCTTTAAATTAAAGGTTATTATGAAGTGAAACAAATAAAAGATTGAAGCCACTGGAGGTCCAAATTTAATCTTATAGTATATCTATCTTTCTTAATTAATATCTCTATTCAGAGCGTGAATCTATTTGACTGTGTAATACTGGTGTGAAATTCTTTAGCAAAGCATTTTAACACAACATTGTAGCATTGTATTGATGTGCAGATTAGATAAGAAAGTAGAAAGATACCTTTTGGTGACAAAGGTGACTTATTTTACTTTAGAGCTATATATTAGTGTCTCTTTGTTTCATGGGTAGCTCAGGCTGTATCTGTATCTGACAACTGAACAGGAAATCCTACCAGCATGTATAACATCTAGCATACATCTGCAGGGCATAGGAGGTGTAGCTGCACTAGGAAGGTTTCATTTGACTCCTCTGCCTTCTGAACACATAAAATGTCAGAGATGTGTTAATTGTGCATGCAATAAAGATTTTTAAGTGCAGACCATTTTCCAGACATAGCATTAGGAATTTATCAATTATACTCTATTCCCTTAAGACTGCTCTACAATTCATTCACCAACAGTCATGAGATTGAATCCTAGTACTAGCAGTCAAGTTGGGATTTTAACTTAGTGAGTTGTTATGGCATGTTTCCAGGTTATGATCATGGGACAGCTGTTTTCTTCCGTAACAGGGTGAATTATAGCAGACGGTGAAGCCAACAAACCTCTTAACATTTGAGTAGGGTGCTCTCTGCCAACTAGGGAGCAAGCATTGACAGGCATTGGCTTTGGAAGGGTTGGCATTCATTCCATTGCCTGCGTTTGCCAGCAACAGTCACTATACTGAACAGTCCTGTGGTGCCTCCTGTAGGAACACAAGACTACAGTAAGAGATAGGTAACGGCAGAGAGACCACTGGTGTTCTCCTTGGAAAAAACGTCTCTGAAAAATCACATTTTAAGATGGTGGGTTTTATGTGTATGGCTGAAATACGCTCCTGAATCTAAGTGAACACTGAAATGCTTCTGATTAAATATCTGATTATCGGGCAAGAACAACGGTCTGTGCTGAAATACCAGGAAGATGGAAAAGCCATATACGTAGGGCCCGTGCATTGCTGAGAAAAATCATGATCCAACTTTGCATCTCTTTGAGAAATTTGTTATTACACTTCAATGAATAAACCAATAAGATCTCTATGGACTTTCCGAATAAAAGAAAATCTCAAAGTGGAGGTCAGAACAAGACTTTCTGAGATGCCTCTCACTGACTTGTTATGGTAAAGATGTCCAAAGCCTTTCACAGATTTCTGAGAAAACAAGCAGTATTATTGTGTACCGTGGGTTCATTCAAATCCTTTAGGCTAGAGTCAAAACTAAGTGCCCCTATATCTAATGTGAAAAGTGTAAATTTAATCTGTGTCTTACAATGATAGAAGGCAATCTGAATAATATTACTTTTATTCTTGCTCCATAAACATGATATTAATGCTCTGTCTACATTACAACATCAAGTCAAGTTGTAACCTTTTATTAATCCAGCAGAGAGGTATCACAAGTACATCAATCCCTAAAATGATCATCTCTAACATTGTCTGATGTGGTTAATAATTGTTCCGTAACCAGGAAAGACTGATTTTTTTTTTATTGCTTCTTATTTAGGCTGGCTTCTTCTAAGGGATTACAAGCTTGTTTTCTAACTATGGATACTTGGAAATCTCTGTACTTAATGATGACAGTTTGTTATCTGGCACTGCTTCTCTTCCGACATCTTGTGTAACAATAGTTCTCCCAGCATGAATTCTAAACTAACTGCTAGCGATACTTTTAATGTATCATTTTCAGGCATCCTGGTTAAGCTGAGGCATTATGACATAACAATCCAGATTGTTCCTCTCGTACGAACATATACGCATAGTAAATGTTGAAATACAGTATGGTTGTGAATAAAATATGAGCTCAACCAGATTTGTTAACCATATGTACAGACACAGAAATACACAGGAATAGCAAATAGGAATGTTTCCCATAAGAGTATCAAACTAGATCTGTTAATCTGATCAGTAAGTGTAAGAAGTATTAGGTTTAAAAAATAAGTAAACACATAGTTCATCTTAATTTTTCACATTAAGAGAATATGACATACAAGACTGAGAAGTCAGGATAATGAATACAGCCCTCTGACTGCCAAAATTTGGATTGATTGGAAATTTGACATGGATCTTCACTTGCGTAACAAGAAATTAAATTAAAGTTGAAACAAACCAAAGGAAATCTGTAAAATACAATATTGGCGATCTCAAAATAGAACAAATGCTGTTGTCAAAATAAGATTGTAAGTTAACTTTTTGGTTTCTTTCTAGAAAACATACCATTTTATTCCATATTGTTTTTTGACACAGACATGATCAGTAAGTTCAAATAACATGTAAGTACAGGAATAATAGTGTTTGAATAAGATCAGCTAAACAATATAATTAAAAGCAAATTATCAATGTGAAAGAACTATATCCAGAGTTGCGGCTGCATCAATGAATATTGTAATTTAAACATTTCTGTAGTGCAAATTCACATTCATCACTGTTGTCAAAGGAATTGATGTTGTTTTGCACCATGGCTGCACCATGAATCCATTTTTTTGCTGTGGAAGTAGAATTGTAACACTGGAAATCTAAAATGCCCTAGTTTTATTTCCAGTACCCAAATAACAATATTTTTTTTCCTAACTGTTGCTGGAAACTAAATTCACTGGAAAAAAGCTAACACAAAGAGAAGTACTGGATTAATAACTAATTAATGACTAAATTATGCAGTTTTACACTTCTGCTGTTGGAATCACTACTGACCTACAAATCCTTCCATATCAACACCATGCTTGGTTGTAGAAGGATGTGTATGGCTGCTTTACAGAAAGGCTTAAGATGTTATTGTGAACCTTACAATATATATTATGAGTAAAACCTCAGCCATGCATATGGAAACATGTAAAGCCAAACATGTTAAGTATTATACAGAGAATAGTATTTCAGTCCTACCAGGAATGTTCTTAGTTTCACTGAGGGAGATTTGTTTACTGCCATATCTGATGAGGTATAAAAGAACCAGGATCAAGAATACCAAAAAGGACAATGGAAGAAAGACATGAAAATCCTTCATATTTGCATAGAAGTAAAAAGAATGATCATACATCAATGAAAACCAATGGAAAAAGAAAGGAAAAAAAAAAAAAAGGATGTAATGATAAAGCAGGTGTTCTAAAATATGCAAAAAATAAAAAAATAGAAAAAGAGAAAAGCCAGACAGATGCTCTGTTAAACCTTACTTTACAATTTCCTTCCTGAAAGTAACAGAATAAATAAGCTGGTCAACTTCAAATTGCTTTAATTTTATGAGAAATGATAATTTTTTATTGCATATGTTTCAGATTAATCAATGTTAGCAAGGCAGAGAAGATACTCTGTTATTCTGGAGTAACACCTGGTGGTGTCAGACTTTTCTTGTACTGCAAGTGGTGTGAAGACTCTAATGCAATAACACTTAAGTAGCATTACTTGTTTCTTGAGAATATTCTCAGGGAAAAGCAGTCATTTTCTGCAACAAATTCCTGGTATCAGTTAGACTGCTAAGGAGCTATTGAAATGAATTACGGATCAAGTTTCACTAACATAGAAGGAAGGACAAAACACACCTTCAGTATGGCACTAGAATGACTGGTAACTATCCAGGTAGGTTTACACAGTGATATTTTTAATATGTTGCCAAAGCGCTTCAGGAGAAGAGTCTATCGGATGATCTTCAAGCCTAACTTGAAGGTTAGCCTGAAAGCTGTCCCTCACTGCAGCTATTTGAAGATTATTAACTTTGAGCCTCCTCCTCGGAATGCCGCCCCTCTTAGG
>JANHGB010058187.1:3013-14279 GCA_026283785.1 Coracopsis vasa
ATTTCCTAACTCTCTCGAAACCCGAACGCTTACCAGTCTGCCACAGAATGAAATTACAGTGTTTTGACATGATTTGTTCCTGCTGAATCTCTACTGGCTAGTATAGATTCGCTGACAGTGAATTTATTTTCTGTGTATGGGTACTTTTTTTTCCCCATGCATTTCTAAGGATAGAAAAAAGAAAAAAAAGAAGTTTGTAATCCACAGTTTCTTACCATTTTAGCACAAGCACTATTTTCTAGAATCCCACCAATTTTTCATAATTTCTTAAAAAAAAAATATCCTTTTACATCTCTGCTACAAGCACTTCTGCAAGTATTCCAAGATTAACTTTGGTATGTCTACTTTGCTTGTAATCTAAATCATGCCATTACTTTATAATCTGTTTTTTCCTCTGTTTGCTACTGTGTGACTGCTGTCAATGGCACTAGACACCTGAATGCTGTAAGACTTAAATTATTTTCATCATTTTTGTTCAAGAGGCTTTCAATTTCTTTTCTAGCTTAAACTTAATTTGGATTCAGTTCATATTTTGTCCCCTTTTGAGACAGGATCTTATTAATCTCACAAATCATCTAGGTATGAAGCACTAGCAATGAAAATAATTCCCAATAGAAAATAAAAAAATAAAACTGATAAAATCTGATAATACATAATAATAGCAAGACCAGAAGAAATGGAGATTCCGATGACAATGTGATACCTTCTAGTCATACAGAAAGTAGAGCTAGATTTTAAAAATATCTGCTTCAGAGAATGATGCTATCAAACCCATTGTTACAGGATGTTATTCTTCAGCTGAAAACTGTATTTGAGGAACTGAGACAGTTCCATTTAAATAATTAAGGAAATAGACTTATAAGAGTTAAATGAAACAATTAATAAAAGAAAAATTATATTTGGAATTAACACAATATTAGCATTTTTTTCACATTCTGGTACATTAGTGGAATGGAAACCAAGCAAACCCAGATTTAGCTGAAAAGAAAGAATAAGTGAAAGCAGTATGTGAAAGTAACTTTGACTAAGATCTAAGAAGCCTCATATGATTAAAGATATCTGTATATGTATAAGATAACCCTATGCTTATAATCTAATTCACAGACTTTGCAATACACTAGGGAAACAAATTCATTGCTGAGACTAAAAAGAAGGTGCAGGAACTGACACATAGGAGAATAACCATTAAACACAAGGAAAGAAGACTGACCTCAGGAAAATTGGAAAAAAGAGTGGAGGATTACAAAGTGAGATGACTGATTTTAGTAAATTGAACAGTAACACCTGAAAATTACTTCTCGAAAAACCTGACTTAAGACGAGAGATCTCTCTAGGTGAAAAGATTGGTAGTGATAAAGCTAAAGTTGTTATAGATATCTATGCTGTTACATTCTAGATTTTATTATGGGAAAAAGGGAACACATGTATGAAACTAAGAATTTATTAATGTTTGAACTTATGGGTGCTTTTAACTTCCCAGACATCAACTGGGAATGTCACATAGTGGACACAGACAGGTCCAGGAAATTTCTGAAGCATGTTGAAGATAATGTCTTGGTGCAGATACTAAGGGAGCCAACTAGGAAGGGTGCACTCCTAAATTTCTTTTTTTGTAAACAGAGAGGAACTCATGGAGAAATTGGTGATTCGTGATTATCTTGGTCAGTGACCATGAAGCAGCTGAGTTTCAAATTGTTGGCAATAGGATTAGAACTGTCAGGAAAACTTTGACTCTTGGTGTGGGGAGAGCAGACTTAGGGCTGCTGAGGGAGCTAAATAGCAAGGTCCTCTGGGAATGTGCTTTTGAAAGTATTGGGGTCCATGAATGCTGGTTAGTTTTTAAAAGCCATCTCTTTAAAAGCACAATGCTCTCTCACCTGCCTTTCTATAAGGTTGCTTACATTTGTGCTAGCATGGACTGAGCGCTCAAGTCCAGGAGATGTTGTGAGCTCTGGATCTCCACCTTGTGAGGCTGCTCCTCTCCCCTGAGGTCTGCTTCTGCAGGATTAACTTAGTGTCAGGTTCCTATCACCCTATTGGCTGGCTCCTGAACAGCATAGTAGAGATTGAAAGATTGAAAATAATTAAGTGTTATCCACATAAAACCAGATTTTAGTCAATGTTCTTCAGGCTATTGAGAATATTTTGTACTGCTAAGCAGTCTACTCATTTGAACTTATTCAAGATTTTAATATTAATTAATTAAGACATAACGTTATGATATGGTAGGTTCCTTTACCATTCCAGTTGCCATGGGTAAAATAAAGTGTTTGCCCCTTAATATAAAGTAACAATGCAGATGGGAACTAAAGTAGAATTTTATATGCAGTTACAATTATAGGGGGAATTTAAGTAGTTCAGACATAATTGCCTAGAATGGAGATTTGCCAGAACGAAGAATTTTGCTCTCACTGAAACATCCTTTGGATCTCTAAAGATCGCTTTTGCTCATGTATTTGGTTTTACACCTTACTGGACAGATGGTATTTCCAATACAGCAAATTCCATGTAATCAGTTTAATATCTGGTCAACAGGGAGGGTTGTGCTTGTGAAATGCTGCGGTGAGTTTACCATGGCTGGGTGCCAGGTGCCCACAAAGACATTTTCTCACTCTCGATCCTCAGAGGGACAGGGAATAAAACAAGATTAAAAACTCACGGATCAAGATAAAGCCAGTTTAACAAAGAAAAACAAAGGCCTTGCATAGAAACAGAGAAAATATAATTTATTCAGTATACAAAACATCGGTGTGTTACCAAAGCTATCCTATCTACAAATAAAAAGCACAACACTATGAGCTCTTATATGGGGAAAGTTAACTGCATTCTATCTGAACCCAATGCAAATACCCAGGACTGACTTGATTTGAACTTGGTACCAAATAAAAATGTAGGTTTTTTTAAAAAATATAATTTGCACAATACTGTCACTCTTCATGTCCTATAATTTCTGTGCTAGTGTTAGTATTCATTTACATGCTTCAACTCCCTGCTTAACAGATTTGGTTAAATAGGAGTTCTGTACAGTTCTTCCATCAAGTTTAATTTAAAATTCTATTGTGGAAACTGATAGAGATTCCTCTTGCTAATCCCAGGTCTTAGTTAAAGTAGAATATCTTTGTATGAAGATATTGGTTTTATTTGAGACTAAGCAAAAGCAATCACTGCTAATTAGTAAAAATGACAATTAAGCCCCAAGTTTTCTTCTTTGTTGCAACTTAGCTCATTAGACTGTTGTTGGCTGGAGATGCAAGTGGTCTACTAAAGATAATTAATGGAGACTTGTTCAAAAAAGTATGACCTCAAATTTTGTCTTTTAAGACTTCATATGCCTCTGGAGACACAGAAGACAAACCTGTAAACAAGACTGCACATATACAAACCATGCATAGTAGTAGCAATATGGTACAGACAGATAGTAAGCATATCTGATGGACTGAAATATGATCAATTCTGATCTAGGCAAGTAGGTAGATGAGATATTTGCATTTAAAATGATAAAGGCTAACATGATCACACCAAATTGAAATTTGCCTTATTTTTTTTCAAAGTACACTCTTTTTATGTACCTGGATTAAAAAAAAAAAAAAAAGCAACATTTGGTAAATATTAGAGAAAATACAGAAAATAATATTCTGCAATCATAAAGAAGACTACAGAAATCAATACCACTCATGGAACTGTACTGACTGATATAACAGAAAGCAACATTAAAGTACCACTTTCTAGTGATAATTTTAGCATTGATATTATTTCCATTTCTAATACTGCCATAAGAGAGCTATTAAGCCTATTAGATAGCAATTTATTTAATAAAAGAGAAACTAAACAAGCCACTGTACTTTATTTAGAGGATGTGATGAGAAAGCAGTACCAAGCCTTGCACTAGTTGGTACACTGTCCTGCATAAGAATAACAGGATATCGAATGGCAGTGACTGGAGTAGACTGGGATACTTTCTGTCTTATACAGTTGCAATATGAATACAGTATTTGAGCATGTTTAGAGAGCTTTAGCAGTTTTAATGTCCAAGGTCTACTAAAGCTCACCAAAATGACAAAGCTAAGTCATATCAGGATGTGGTAAACATCACAACTAATGATGCCATATAGCCAATTAAAACAGATAAAATAGCAGTTTAAATTGGGATTGATAGATGTTAAGATTCAACAGATGCTAAACAGAATTCAGGTTTTAAGCCTGAAACTTATAGCATTGAGCCTACTACACAACTATGAGGCTTAGGTGTGCTTCAGAATTTTTAATATGGATGTGTGACTCAGCTCTGGAGTGATATGAGAAACAGAGGCTCCCCATGTCAGCCACAGGCACTATTTCAAACTAATGTAACTGTATCAGATTTGCATGGCAAGACTTTGGTAGTGGTGGGGCTACAGGAGTGTCTTCTGAGAGAAGCTTCCCCTGCGTCTGACAGAGCCAATGGCAGCCAGCTCCAAGACAGACCCACCACTGGCCAAGGACGTGATGGTGTAGTGCCCCTTGGATAATGTGTTTAAGGGGAAAAAGTTACTGCAGCCAGAGAGAGTAGTGAGTACGTGAGAGAAACGGTTCTGCAGACATCAAGGTCAGTGAAGAGGGAGGGGAGGAGGTGCTCGTGAAGAACTGCAGCCCCTGGGAAGGACTCAGGTTAGGGAAGTTCATGGATGACTGTCTGCTGTGGGAGGGACCCCCCACTGGAGCAGGGAAAGAGTATGAGGAGTTCTCCCCTGAGGAGGAAGAAGAGGCAGAGACAACTCATGATGAAATGACCACAACTTCTATTCTCCATCCCCCTGTGCTGCTGGGGGGGAAGGTGTTACAGAAGTTAGGAGTACAATCAAGGCCAGGAGGAAGGGAGGGGTGGAGGAAGGTGTTTTTAAGACTTAGTTTTTATTTCTCATTATCCTACTCTGATTTGGTAATAAATTTAATTAATTTCCCCAAGTTGAGTCTGTTTTGCCCATGACAGTAACTGGTGAGTGAACTCTCCCTGCCCTAAGAGAGACCTTTCACTGGGGATCTTGGCCTCTGAGCTTTTCACTGTATTTCCTCTCCTGTGTCCGGCTGAGGAGAGGAGTAATAAAGCAGCTTTGGTGGGCACCTGGCGTCCAGGCAGGGTCAACCTATCAGTCGCAAATAAACAAATATTGTCATCCAGAATCTTTCAGTAATGAGTAATTTAATGAAGAACTCAAGGTGGGGGAAGAGTTACACATGCTCATGCAAGTGAGATGTACAAGGAAAGAATTATTTAAATTGGTTCTTTGAAAATGTAAATCAATACACTTGGGGCAAGTTTACCTGAAACACATACATTTGGTGGAAGGGTGTAAATCCCAAAAAGTAGAATGCTAAGAATTATTTCAATATAATGGGGAATTGGACACAACACTTCTGAAGGAATAGGGAAACATAAAAGAGCAGGGATACACTGATCTGCATATACTGAGGGTGAAAACTAACAGTCCATTTTTCTGAGTATCAGACATGTCTGTTCTTGAACTACTTTACAAGCCGTTTGTTATAATTTCTCTCATGTGTCTAGCTGAGAGGGGAATGATAGAGCAGCTTTGGTGATCACGTGGTGTCCAGCCACCCACCACACTGGACTGAGCTGGTTTCAGGTTCTGCTTCTTAGCCAAGTGCCCATTGCTTCTCCTGCCTGAAGTTGAGCTCTAGCAGTGTCATCAACATTATTAAAATCAGTTTCTTGTTCATCAGTAACCATCACAAATATCATAAATAAAGAATGCGAGTATGTGTTTTTGGTACTCCAGGGTAATACTGAATACACCTGATTGGTGTATCTGCAGTAGCGTGTTGTTACTAAGTAACCTAACTTTATCGAGAAGTGGGTTATTTTATCCTGGTTATAAAGTGTCACCAAACTGTGGCGCTGCTTTGGTACTCCCACCCATTCACTGAGAGCTAACTGGAATATCCCTGCACTTGACTGTAATGAATCGTACAGACATACAGTAATTGGCTTGCTAAGCATAACTCAAGATTTTGGTGTGACTGAATACAGTTCTTCTCTGATTTACTTTAGAGCTTTGATCTGTTTTCCTTTTTCTGCAACAAAGATGAGAAAAAGCTGACTAAACATACATGAGAGGTAGTGAACCTGTTTTCTACAAAACCATTATTTTTGGTAAATAGCTGATATGGAAATTTATTTCATAGTTTCCACTAAAATGCTTTAAAAATACAAATCAAATTAAGTTTTGGTAATTACAATGGTTTGAAATATGTTATTTTTTAAAAAAACAAAACAAACAGCAAAAAAACAAAACCAACAAAAACATGAAAGAAAACCCAGCTGGCCTTCAAATATTGCTCACCAGTCTTTTTGCTAGTCTTATTTGAATAGATTATGATTGCTTGTCTGGGGCTGAATTATCCTCCCTCTTACTTATACAGTGGTTACTGTGACCATGAAACTAAAAAAAAAAAAGAAAAATACATAGATAATGATGGACGAATTTACATTGCTTAAGAGCAGATGGCTATATTAACACTTAGTGAGAAAAATTGTCTTTTAGAATTCATTTTGAATTCTGTCAGTGATCCTGAAGTGTAACATTCACAGACATTGCTGCTTTTGCAGCACATTAAGCTTTTATGAAAGTAAAAGTTAATTACATATGATGACTAAACTCCAGGGATCACAATTAGCTGAACTGAATGGTTGCGCTTCAGTAATTAAATGTCATTCCACTTCGTTGTACTGAGCCCTAAACCCAGCCCCTAAAAATGATGTAGGTATTGGAATCTGTAGTATCCGTAGCGCCATTTCTTCAGAAAACCTAAATGCAGAACACCATACAAAATATATTAAGTAGAAACCATAAGTATGTATTAGTTACAGCACTTATGCATTAAGTACATTAACCTTTTTCAGATGTTATCTATGGAATAGAGATTGTACCTTGGACAGATCTGTTTTTCCATGGCTGTAATGTGGAGGTTGGTGGGGGGCTGGAAGAGGGAGCATTTTTGCTTTTGCTTTTCTTTGTGCAGGAATTCTTACATGATTTCATACAAAGAAAGCTATTTATCATAAGTTATGTAGAACAAAGCAAGAAGAGATGTTCTTGGTCTGCATTGCTGTGCAGAACTTGTCAGCTTTACAGGACATGAAAAGTAAAATTTTTCTCTGTGATTTCACTACACTAGCTATCCATTTTAACTGTTTGAAAAGTCTGTTTCCATATCCTGATGCCATAAAAGTGTGGATAGCCAAAAAGTATGGGTTTAAAAACAATTGACTCTTGTGAGAATAATTTTCCAGTTTTCTACTTTTAAGACTATTAAGAGTATTTTAAAGCACATAAAGAAGGCACCTCAAAATTATTTTAGGTGTTCTAAGTGTCCTTTTTGAGGTACCTTTGTTCATTATCAAGGGAAGCTTTTTACAGTCTTTATTGGACCTAAGTTCACCACCTAAACTGATAGCATAAACACTTTTTTTACTCCCCCAACTCAGAATGCAGGCTGCAAAATTATTCTTATTGGTTTTCGGCCTAAAGACATTTAACTAATTTTTTGAAGTCCTTAAAAAAATGTAAGTAGCTAAAATCTTTAGAATTCAACTCTGTACTTTCAGTGCATAAAAAATAAACTGTAATTGCTTTTATGTAGTACAATTTGGTTTTGCTCGGCTGGATTAAGCATCCTACTACCATATGTCACTATTTCTTCCCTTCCATTCACCACCTGAGACAATACTGGCCACTGCCAGTATCACAGGAATCCAGGTCCAGCATAAGCAGATGGTCAAATTGTAGGAAAGCCAAATTTGGAGGACTTGTCGAAAAAGGATTTTTTTTTTTTTTCAGTTCATAGGAATACTTTGACATTCAAAGGTCTCATAAAACTCAGTAGGAATCTTAAACAACTGAAAATCCTACTCGCGTACATTATGCAATATCAAAATACATGTATTTACATTTTCTGTTTCTAAACTGCTTTGAAAAAGAACACAAATAAAATTTCACTATGCTTGTTCTTATAACATCCCCATTTCTTTCTGAGATGGTAAATCTTAATTATACTGTCTAAATATAAGATAGGACTCAGATACTTGTAAAATTGTTACTGCTTAACAGACCACCATTTATCAGTCATAATATCTGTCTGCACTTTCTTGGTGTGCTGTATATGTAAATTAAGAAACACTGCTAAATATCAAATAACAAAAGGCTTACTGGTAAGCAAAGTCACTTTATCTTCTATTGCTACAGGCTGAAAAATGTACATATAACAGATGACTTATTATTGAATAACTTGTTATACCACTGTTCTATATTTCTGTTCTATGTTCTATATATGTAATTTATTTCTGTGTATATTAACCAAATAAAATATCCATAACAATGAATCTAGATAATTATGTAAATTTTAGATATAGAAAATAAAATTTGAACAGAATAGTAACTTTAACCAGACTCCATTTTTCTGGTTTGTTTTCATTTATTGTCAAAACCAATGAACTTTGCCTAAAAGGCTAAAAAAGTTATTCTTGCAATAACGATGTGACATAGATTGAGTCATATGCCAATTTCATCTGAGTCTCAGAGGAGGGTTACCAGCACTGGTACTGAAATTTCCCTTTCTTGATAGCATAGTGATAGCGTAATATTATTACAGGATATCAGACTGATATGCTTTGTATGCACAGTTCTGAAGAAAAGAGATATATCTGCATTTAGCTTACGGGCTTTGTTGTCTTGTAAGCAATCTAGAGATTATTGTACCTATGTTATCAATCACAGGTACCTGCAATAGGCTGTACCACAGTTCTAAACATGTTTAAATAATGCCTTAAAATGAACCCTACCCAGCTCTCAAAGCTGCATTTACTAGTAATTGCTCATTTGCAAATTCTGTTTATACTTCTGTAGTCTCTGAAATTATCCTGTGCACTTTTTTTAAAGTATCGGTTTGCACTTTTGCTATACTCTACTGTTTTCCTTCAAAGATGTTGAAGATATGGCTTCATTATTACTTTGACACAACTAGGTTGATAAAACTAGTATTTTATCAGCAAAACCTAGTAACAATTGTATTCTTTTTCACATTGCAAATGTAGGAATCATTTAATAGAATAAATTACAAGAAAAAACTGAAAGATGTGACAGAAAGAAGACTGGCTTTGGTAACTGATGATGATGATGATGATGATGTTAGTTATTATTAATTCCTTATGTTAACATTTTTGGTATCAAAAGCATTTTTAAAGAAATGACAAGGTGGTCCTAAACTCTTAATGATCGTGTTTAACATGAGAAACTTACAACATTTTGTTGGCATATCTAAAATCCTACTCTTGACTCCTTAGGCTCTAGGTAAGAGTATAATTCTTGGTTTGTGGAAACCAAAAGGCTTTTTGAATGCATTTCTTTTTCCAAGTCCTGTAGTCCGTGTAAATTAGAATGAGATGATCCAACGATCCTGTCTGTTCTTAATACAAGATTTGGAATTATGTTGCATGTGTATATCCCTAGGGCTTCTGGGAACAGCTGTGAAGACCATAAGAAAGAAGAAAGATACCAGTTACTTGTATACATGTATACATGTATACGTGTATACATGTACACAGAATTAAAGCATGTGTGACTTAATCCTAGATAAACTCCTCTACCCTATCTGAAATCTACGGATGAAACTGTCTTTGCTGAGCTGACTTCTGGGAAATCAACCTTCAGTTTAGCATTTCTGCAATATGTACTATGTAAACATTAACCCACTCCTATTCTAATGTAGTCTATTCAAATTATACCATTGTGATGCAATTCAAAGCCTAACACATTTTCCTGTTTTTATGTCAAATTTGGTCCTTACTAGTTCTCTTTTCCCCACCCTTCACTCTCCCCTCCTCCTGTCTCTCTGTCTTTTAGAGTTTTAACCAATAGTCAGTAGAATTTAAATTACTAAAAGGAGTTTTTCAAATGCTTAAAATGGGTAGGATGTGTCTTGAGATGCTGAAGTGCTGAAATAAAATGAGATGGCTTGCTACAATGGTAATAGGTGAGGAATAAGCTCATTATTTGAAAGCACTGAGACTAGAATTAGCCGTTTTATTGCAGAGATTTTCACACACACTACACACATTTTGGTTCTTGTTTTCCTAGCACATTATTAGATCAAGATGTCAAAGTCTCCCTTCAGATAAAGTCAGGATACAGAGCTACAACTTCCCCAGTCAAATGATTTCATCCTCTTAGATGTCATAAGGTTTTTTATCCTGAAACTTGGAATATCTTGAGAATGGGAAAAAGAAAAGGTAATAGAATGAAATACAGAATAAAAGCAAAAGGTGGTCCCTTATATTTATATGTGGAAGAAGAATGCTTAACTTAGCTTTCATTTCCCTAATATACAGGCCTAATAGTACATTTAAAAATTAAAATAGCTGAATTGTCTTTGAGCATTGCTAAAGACTGATGGCATTTCTTCCTGAACAAATAGTAATACAAAACTAAATAATTAAATAGGATGTAAGGCCCATATAGTAATAAGATAGAGAATTACACCTCTAAGCCACTTCTTCATATCTGTACCAAATTAGTAGTGACAGAAAGTGTTACCTTCTGACAGCTATTCAATGGTCTGTGTGAAATTATTTACTGGGTTTAGTCCCATTTTTAATGGGCAAGAATCCACATTGTAAATGACATTAATTGGCATCCTTGTGTGGTAATGCAAGCAGAGAGGCTAATGCCTAAGTGTTCTCAAGACTTATAAAAGACTTCTCTCCTCTGGAGATGGTTAGTTATAGGATTAAGGTCTACTGTCAGAATCTGATAGTCAGGGAGCTGGTTTTTGAGAGATCTGTTATAATTACACCCAGTTATATAGAAAATCGAAGTTTTCAGATTACCATGCCAGATTAATTTCCATGTACGTATTCATTTCCATAGGTTGTTAACACAGCATGCTTCAGTAAATATAGAAAGGTTCACATATACAAAACAACTCTTGGTCCATGTTTTGGTTTATGCCCAGCCGTAACTCAGAACCATGCAGCCGCTCCCCCACTCCTCCCCCGTCTCCCCCCTTCTCCCGGAAGGATGGGGAGGAAAATAAAAAGAATGTAGCTCCCATGGGCTGAGATAAGAACAGTCCAGTAACTAAGATATAACACAAACCACTACTGCTACCACCAATGGTAATAATGATAAGGGAAATAACACGGGAAGGTAATGCAACCGCTCACCACCTGCCGACTGATACCCAGCACAACCGAGCAGTGATCTAACCTTTC